>CM019148.1:321864905-321888997 GCA_009733165.1 Naja naja | reverse complement strand
TGCATCATTTATTACGCCTCTTGAGGGGCACAGTTTTTCAAGGCCAAGTTGACCTGGCACAGGCATATCAACAATTAACAGTTGATGATGCCACTGCTGAAGCCAAACCATTGTGACCCATAGAGGTGCCTTCAAATGCAAAGATTGCAATTTGGAGTAAGCGCGCACCAGGCATCTTCCAAAGCCTTATGGAAAGAATGTTACAAGGTTTGCCAGGGGTGGTGCCTATTTTGATGATGTTTTAATTTCTGCTGAAAATGACACTCAATTACACAAGAGACTCAGGAAGTCTTAACTGGATTCAAAAAGTGGGTTAACAGTCAAAGAAGAAAAATGCCACTTAGAACAGATAAAGTGGAATTATTGGGTTACATGATTGATAAACATGGCATCCATCCCACAGAGGCAAAGGTTCAGGCAATCAAAGAAGCCCCCAGGCCAAAATGCAAAACAGATTTGCAAGCATTCTTGGGACTCATTAACTTCTATCATATGTTTCTACCTCAGAAGGCAACCATTGCAGAACCCCTACATAGGTTGCTGGACAAAAATCTGCTTGGGTCTGGGGGAGGAAGGAACAAGCTGCATTTAACAATATCAAGAGACTAATCACATCTGATGCTGTGCTGATACAGTTCTCTGAAAACTTTCCTGTTGTTCTGACCTGTGATGCCTCCCCTTTTGGAGTGGGGGGGGGGTTGAGCCACATGCTTCCCAGTGGGAGGGAAGCCCCTATTGCATTTTACTCTCGCACTTTGACTAAAGCAGAGAGAAATTACAGCCAACTGGACAAGGAAGCCTTGGCAATTGTTGCAACTGTCAAGAAATTCCATGAGTATTTATATGGGAGAACATTTACTATTGTCACAGATCACAAATCTCTGTTAGGCATTGTGGCAGGGGACAAACCAACGTCCGGATCCTGTCACCAAGAATGCTGAGATGGACTGAATTTCTTGCTGCTTATTCATACAAACTGATCCACAAACCTGGTAAAGACATTGGGCATGCAGATGCTTTGAGTTGCTGCCCACTTCCTTCACCACATTGAGGACCCTGTTCCTGAGACTCACACCTTTTTCTAGAAACTGTTGCCAAACTTCCAGTACATGCTGCTCAAAATGCCACAGAGACTGCCAAAGACACTTTATTGGCTCCTGTCATAGGCTGGATTAAGAAAGGTTGGCCACTTCAAGATCTACCTCAACTCGCCCAACCTTTTAAATCCAGGCAAACTGAATTATCTGTATTAAGAGGATGTATTTTGTGGGGTAACAGGGTGGTTATTCCTGCAAAACTACAAAAAGAGGTTTTGGAAATGTTACATGAGGGTCATCCGGGAATTGTCAGTGAAGGGATTGGCCAGGTATTGACAAAATGGTTGAAAACTGGGTTGCATCTTGTCCCAACTGTCAGGTAGTCAGGCCTGCCCCACCTCTCGCCCCCACACAGGAATGGGAATGTCCTAGGGGCCCATGGTCCAGGATTCACATTGATTTTCTGGCCCTACCAGAGGGCACACTTTCCTTATTATAGTTGATGCATATTCCAAATGGCTGGCCTATGGCATCCACCACAACTGAAGCTGTCATCACAACTGAAGCTGTCATCAAACAGCATAAAAGCTTTTGTAACTCACAGGTTACCTGATGTGCTTGTTTCTGACAATGGCCCTCAATTTACATCCAACCTTTTTGAATCCTATCTAGCACAACAGGGTATCAGACATGCCCTGACAGCCCCTGGGCATCCTTCGGCTAATGGCCAGGCTGAACGTATGGTATGATTTACCAAGGAAAAACTTCAGCAATTGGGTCCAGGGATATCACTGAGAGAGTTGAAAACTCTCAGTGTTCAGCATATCACTCCCAACCCTCAACCATTTAACCCCAGCTGAATTGTTGATGGGTAGGAAACTCAGGTCTCCCCTTGACCGCCTCCATCCCACTTACGCACCCAACACACCACTAGATTCCACTAGTAAAATTCGCACTTTCACTGTGGGTGATTCTGTTTATGCTAAGAACCTTATGGGTGAACCATTATGGATTCCTGCTGAGATAAACCAAATCACGGGCCACAGGTCTTACAGGGTACAAACGGAGGATGGTGTCCTCTGGAGCAGGCACATTGGTCAGTTAAGATCCAGAGCCTTGGTGGCTCAGGCTGTTAATTGCCTGCACTTAAGTTCCAGCTGCCTACAACTGCTGTAGGCTCGAATCCCACCAGGCTCAAGGTTGACTCAGCCTTCCATCCTCTCGGGGTAGGTAAAGTGAGGACCCAAGATTGTTGGGGGCAATTAGCTGACCTTGTAAAAATGCCGCTTAGTAATAAGCAGGCATATACAATGGAATGAAGGCTATTGCTGAGCACACTGGGTTGTATCCCAAAATTGTGTTCCCTGAGTCTCCGGAGAAGGGCATATAAATGTAATTAAAAAGATTGCCTCAGGAGCATCGCTTTTGCTCCTCTCTGGTTCCCATACCTACTGCCTCTTCTAGGGGAGGGAGGATTATGAGAGTAATCAGCAAGTAAGAATCAACCCCATGTGTAATGAGCTAACATGACAGGAACCATCCCAAAACCTGTCACAATACCAACAACCATTTTCACAAATGGAAGATTGCACATCACTACCTGATTTAGGTGCTGACATTGGGTTGGAGATGGATTGGGAGGAGACACCAGGTTGTAGTAACCAAACAGGTTCTACCATTACTACAAGTTCAAGTAAGGAAATGTCAGCAGACACATTTCCTCTCTCACAAGGTGAGAACCTTAAAATATCTGAACCACGTAGGTCTCAACGTACATGTAAGGGCCCCACCTATTTAAAAGAATACATTAGATAGGTTGGGGTTTGAGTATGGACTGAACCTAGTGGGGAGGGGTGTTATGTATGCAGGTTTGAAGTCATTAGTTTAGTTTGAACTGTTCTTGTAAAATGTTGGAAATGATTAGTTTAAAAAGTGCGGGAAAACCCTGCACTCTGATTGGCTGGCAACTGCGGCTGCTGGCTATAAGTAGCAGCTGCAGCCCAGCCAAATTGGGTCCGTTCTGAGCTGTAGTCACTAATAAACTAAGAGCTTGAAGCACTCCGTGTCTGTCTCTTCATGCAAACTTAACAGCTAGTACTCCTGATAACTCTGTATTATCTCCAGTATCTGAAGCAATATTCATACTGTGCAAAATTAAGATGGTTCTGTCACACTTGAAACTTACTGTTTCAGGACATCTGGTTTGCCAGAATTTTTTATCAGATTCAGGCAATGTTTCTCCACCTTTATGTTTTATATTGTTTTATTTTCCTAAACTATTGCTATTTTGCTGGCCTTTCCCATTAATTTGCCTGCTTTTAAATTCCAAATGCCATTTGGATTTAGCCCTAGAAGGAGCTTTGATTTTCCTTAATATTTAGCTTTCAAAAAGCTAATACTCTCATGATTGATAATAAACAGAGCTCTGATCATGTTTCTTATACAGTTGCCTCACAACATACTGAGAAAATATCAATAGAATGAAACTGTTCCCTGACCAGAAGTGCATCACACTGTTCAAGATAATTTAGTTTTCATAATTGCTCGGGGGTGGGGTGCTGTCTTCTTCCTACTGATTTCCATTATATACATACTATGTATGAAGTCTCTTCATTTTTGATAGAGGAAGAAAATCCCACCCCTTTTATGGAATGCTGATTATTTTCTAATATGGTGGTTATTTTCTGAACAGGAAATGCCAACCTAACTTTCCACACATGGTAGCAAAATTTTTCAAAGACAGTCTGTCTTACTAGAGGCAATAATACTTTTGACTGCTGCTACATAACATTAAAAGATGCTTATTGGTCTTTACCATGAGCAGCTGTGGGACACTCTGGTCATTGTATGATTCACCTGTTTATTGACAAAAAAACCAACAATTAAATCAGTGAAGTCTTGGATGGAGGAGGCAAAGTTAAAGCTACAGGCTTGCTTTGATTGCACAGATTGGAACATTTTCGAAGATAATCTCTGCAGATCTGGATGAACTCACATATACTGTAACATTATATATTAGTTTTTGTGAAGTCTTATGTGTGCTGACCAGAAGCCTGTGAATACACAATAACAGTAAGCCTTGGTTCATAGCTAAACTCAAGCAGCTATGTGGTGACTACAGGAAAGGAGCTAGAATGCTATACAATCAGGCCAGAAATGTATTAACAAGGGAGATCAGAGCAGCAAAAAGAAGGTACTCTGAAAAGCTGAGGAATTATCTCTCAACAAATGAACCAGCAAATGTGTGGAAAACTCTAAAAATATCAATGGTTAGAGCAAATCTCCTTTCTATGCTGAAGGGAATTGACAACTGGCAGATGACATGGAATGTGTTTTACTGTAGGTTTGAGAGGAAACCACTGTCAACTATCACCACCATCTCCATCTTAGATACACCAACAACAGCCAAGCCTTCCACAACTGACCATCTCTTTGGGGCCCCAACCTCTGATGATCACAGAAAAGATTTGTGAGAACTATTTCATAGACAAAAGCCTGGAAAAGCACCAGGATCAGACAAAGCTTTTTTTTCCCTTCTTTTTTTTTAATTAGATTTATATGCTGCCCTCCTCCGAAGACTCAGGGCGGCTTACAATTTTTGGGATACAACCCAATGCGCTCAGCAATAGCCTTCATTCCATTGTATATGCCTGCTTATTACTAAGCGGCATTTTTACAAAGTCAGCTTATTGCCCCCAACAATCTTGGGTCCTCAATTTACCTACCCCGAGAGGATGGAAGGCTGAGTCAACCTTGGGCCTGGTGGGATTCGAGCCTACAATAATTGCAGGCAGCTGGAACTTAAGTGCTAGGCATTTAGCAGCCTGCACCACCTTCTTGCTGGAGAGCTTGTGCTGATCAACTGGTCTCCATCTTTGCCAGCATGTTTAATAAATCATTATAGATGTGTTATGTTCCTTCTTGCTTCCAACACTCTACTATTATCCCAGTGCCAAAGAAACCCGAAGGAGGAGCTGAATAACTGGAGACTGGTTGCTCTGAAATCCTTAGTTATGAAAATCTTTGAAAGATTAGTGCTGGCTCACTTGAAATCCATCATGGTTCTGTTGTTAGATCCCTTACAATTTACCGAGCAAATAGATCAGCAGATGATGCTGTTAATATGGCTCTGCACTACATCCTACAATGTCTTGAATCTCCAAAAACCTATGCTAGGGTCCTTTTTGTAGACTTCAGCTTGACATTCAATACCATCATTCTAAATATTCTTCTCACTAAACTGATTCTACTAGCTGTGCCTGACCACACTTGTAAGTGGATCATACATTTTCTAATAACTGATAGGAAGCAGCAGGTGAAGCTAGGCAAAATCACATAAGATACCTGTACAATTAGCACAGCCCCCCCCACCCCCAGGGCTGTGTGTTCTCTCCACTTCTCTTTACATACCAGTGACTGCAACTCAAAGGATCTCTCTGTTAAAGTACTGAAGTTTACAGATGATATTTATTTTTATTTTTTTGATACAACAGTGATTGGTCTCATTTGAGATAATAACAAATCTGCATACGGATGGGAAGTTGAAGAACTAGCCTTGTGGTGCAGCCAGAACAATCTCGAATTGAACACACTGAAAACTGTAGAAATGATAGTAGATTTTAGGAGAAGCCCTCTTATTCTACCATTTCTTACAATATTAGACAACAGAATATCAAGTAGTAGAGATCTTCAAGTTTTTAGGTTCTATAATATGCCAAAGCAACTAGATACAAGGATAGTTATTGCCCTAAGACATCACTTTGCTAAATTAATCCCCACAACATTGTTAAACTATTTAGTAGGACTGTATTACTATTATCCTTCCCATCTTTCCTATTACCTATTTCCTTATCTTCTTATTACTATAATGTTGTTGCTTGTATCTTATGATTTATATTGATTGTTTTATTTAGTATCCTAGTATAATTTATGTTGATTGCTTATTTAGTATCCTCTGACTATCACTGAGTGTTTTATATTATGGTTTATTATGAAGATTTTATTATTATGATCATGATTTATCACTTGTTTCTTGTATGCACACTGAGAGCTTATGCACCAGAGACCAATCCCTTGTGTGTCCAATTGCACTTGGCCAATAAAGAATTCTATTCTATTCTATATCCTGCAGGAGTTTTTAATCAATTTCTCTGATCCTGCAAAATCATTTAAGACATCGTTTGGGAAATGAGACTGCAAGGAGGAAAGCCCTGTATGTTTGTGAGCAGAAGCTTTTAAACAAATCTCATTATGGATAGAATATTCTGTAATTTCCTAACCATTCCAGGAAATCAATGGTGAAATGCTACCAGTTTGGCCTGGTTCACCTGAACCGGTAGCAAAAATTCTGATGAGAAAGTGCAAGATCAGCCCTTTCACCCACCCCTGCACTTTTCTGTTCTTTATCCTCTCAGCTGATTGGTGTGGCAGAGCCTTAGCTGGTGTTTGGAAAGCTGCACACGTGCATTAGGTGCGCGGGCGGACGCATGAAGTGCACGATCACTGAACTGGTAGGAAAACTGGTAGAATCCCACCACTGCAGGAAATGCTCTGACTTTGAACTTGTAGGAATAAAGCAATTACTAGACACACAAAACACCTTACACTTTTTAGTTTTATTTGATTGTTTTGATCATCAACAATTGCTAAACAAGCTTTTTAAAATTCTAATTTCTAATTTGTAAATTGGCTTCTGCTCTCACCTACTGCTTGGAAGAATTCTTAAGGAGATTTCAACCAGTGTTCTCTAGAGGGTTGAAATAATAATACAAAAGATTGTAACTATTAGCTGAATCAGATAAGAATCCAGTCCAAATCTTTGAGGACACTAGGATGCTTTTCCCAGAAATGCATGTTAGGACATGCAGATACAAGATAAATCTGAATATGCTTTTCTTTAACCCAAATTTGTGAAAATACATCAAGTTGCATACAAATTATCATCTAAATCAGCTCTTAGATTTCATGAAAGGGGGAAATCAAGTAAACACAAAACCTCCCTTATTTTTTCCTTTGGGTGAGTGTAATGAAAGTTTTGGCAATCCTGAGCTGTAAAGTGGTGTGTAATTGCTATGCACTTTTATAGGAGGAAGAATAATTGATAGTCTGAGAAACAGAAAGAATCATAGATGTGGGTGGAAATAAGATTACAAATGAGTCAAAAGGATGACTGATTACTAAGTGCATTTTTCAGCATCTCTGCCCCATGAGCACACAAAGATTTTCTTTTCTTAATAGAATTATGATTCTGAATACTCCTTTTCTTGCCTTTTATAAGTTTTATAAACATGGGACAATACAAAAGAGCAATTTAACAATGAGACCCTGCACATCCCTTCTGATTTTGATGAGTAAGTTACCCATAATCCTTTTATGCTTATGGGAAATAAACCTCAAGCAATATTTATTATTTATGAAATGTATACATCATCTTAGTATAATATATTGAACCTCAAGCAGTTTACAACATATATAATAAAAAGAGTAGAAGAAGAAGAAGAAGAAGAAGAAGAAGAAGAAGAAGAAGAAGATCCAATCTGGGTCAGTCACTAGGACCAGCGGTTTAGTCTTCCGAGCTTTTGGACTCATCCTGAGCACATCTTCAGAGAACTTCTCCGGTTACATTGATTTGTTAACTAGGGCATACAAAACCTTTGCCAGACCAATTCTTGAATATAGTTTGTCCACCTGTAACCCACACTGTATATCAGACATTAACACAATTGAGAAGGTTCAAAGGTATTTATCGAGAAAAGTACTCCACTCCTCTATTCATAATATAATTCCCTATGCCTCCAGGTTTGAAATTTTGAGCTTGGACAACTGGAACTATGCCACCTGTGGTCCAATCTAAATATAATACACAAAATTGTCTGCTACAATGTCTTGCTGGTCAATGACTTTTTCAGCTTCAACCACAATAATACACAGCCAAACAATCGATACAAACTCAAGGTAAACCACTTCAAACTCGATTGCAGAAAATACAACTTCAGCAACAGAGTGGTCAACACCTTGAATGCTCTACCTGACTCCTTTGTTACAGCCTCAAACCCTACAGGTTCAATCTCAAACCATCTACCATGGACCTCACCCCATTCTTATGAGGTCCTTAAAGGGACGTGCATAAGCACACCAGCGTGCCTACCATCCCTGTCTTACTGTCCCCATTGATCTGTATTTACTTTCTTTGTTCATGTTTATATTCATACCTATACTTGTTATCTTGTACATATTTGACAAATAAACAAACAAACAAACAAGCTTCTCTCTACTGGAATGTGTGCTTTACTTTTTAATAAGGAAAGCTAACTTTATAATTGTGTTAAGGCACCAAGCTAGAAGAAACAAGGAGATTGTGAGCTCTACTCCTGCCTTGGGAATGAAACCAGCTGGCTTACTTTGAGCTATTGGCTTTATCTCAGCTCTAGAAAGAAGGCAAGGACAAACTCGTTCCCAAATTTACCTACAAGGACTTGTCCAGACAGTCACCAGGAGTCAACACTGCCTTGAAGACACAAAAATATGAGTAATACAGCATATACAAAAAAGCAGAGGTCCAGTGCATGCTGTTCTTAGTGGTACTCTAAATGAATCTGAAGTTGTAGGATGACAGTCATGTTAATCTACAGTAGCCAAAATGTCTGATGAAATGAAGTATGGCTCATAGAAGCTTATGTCTTTTCAAAGGATTTGTAGATATGAAAAGCAAATAAATTACATTGATTTATGTCTACTCTTCTCGGTCTACTCTACATTTGTTTGTAAGAAGAAAATGAGGATTTAAAATCTAAAATGGAGTGCTGTTTGGAAGACAAGTATTTTCTGGCCTTCCTTATGCTGGTAAGATCTAGCTGCATTCTTGGGGTTATGACACCTGTTTTCTGAGTTCCTTCCTATTTACCAGAAACAGTGTCCATTGGAATAAAATTGGCAAAAATTCTCATACAGGTTTATTATACAGTACATTGCTGGGAGACATTGTATCCCCGTAGGGACAATAATTGCCATTTCTTCAGACCTCTTATGTGAATAGCTTCTTTGATATTGCAATTTTGTAGCTGTGTGACTCTAGGTATTTTGCACAGAAAAGTGTAGAATGACTTAGTTTCATCCAAAATGTGTAATGGTGTAATATTTTTTCAACTTGATGAATTGTCCATGGGGCAAGTTTGTTATGTTCTGTGCATAAAAAGACAGAATAAAGTTGAGATCACTTATGAATTTAGCAACACTCATAGGAGTAATATCATTCCTGTGCAAACATCCATCTGTTACATGTATAGGGTTCAAGTCAAAATAATACATTGCAATGTCCCTGTGCAAATAACTGATTTTTAAGATCTTAGAATATTGCCTGTGAACATCTGTAGAAGTATAATTCAACTTTCAGTTGAAATCCTTAAGGTAGGGCTCCTTTACATGATATACTGTATTTTGAGAAGTCATTCAAATAAATATGTTCATGGCCCACTGTCAGATTTTTTATAGCGAATATGCAAATATCTACTATAGAATATTTAGGGTAGAGTTTCATAGGTGTGCACATGTGTCTCCCTTTTTGACTCTTTAATTGCCATTATTGTTCTTTTTTAAAAAAATGTTACACTAAATTTTTTATTTATCAAATTTAGAAATCACCCATCTCCCACACAGAGGAACTCTGGGAGGTGTTCTAGTAAAACATAAAAGGAGCACCATGACTCATATGGTTAGGCACTAGGTAGGAGGTTACAAGCCCACATTTGAGACCTGAGAGCTGCTGTGGGGTAAGTTCCCACCCTTCACTTTAGCTCCTTCCAGGGACATGAAAAGAGTCCCCAACTGGACATATCTGGGAAACAGTGATATCACTGGCTAACCCTTTCGAGCTAGAAGCACCGCAGTGCTTTAGACATGAGTGTAATGCAATAAAACATAAAAGATGTATATAAATATAAGGAGGCAATTAAAACAAGAATAAAATAATTAAAATTCAAGGTAAAAAGGCAAGGGGAAGCCTTCAAGGAACTAAGCAGCCCTATGGTTTCAAGCTCCTTCTGTGAGCCCCAAGCAGAATTAGGTCTTCAGACATTTCTGAAAGGCCAGGAGATGTGGGGTGCTGCTTCATCCCTGGGGAGAGAGTGATCCAAAGAATGAGGGCACTAGCAGAAAAGGCTTTTCTGGACCCCACCATTAGAAATTCTTTCACTGACATGCTCCACAACATAGTCTCCCTGCCTGACCAAATGGGATGGGTGCATGTTCATTCAACAGATCATTTTACAATATTTGGAAATTTAAATTTAATGTTAATTACTTGGAAAGCTTAGACTAGTATAAACAAAGGTAAAAAGCTTTGGACAGGTTGAGAATAAGAGAATGAGAGCAATACAAGAAGCTTGTATACATGAAAGCTAATCTTAAAACAGAAGATTTTTGTACATATGTCATCTTTCCTTTCTGATGTGCAGTGTTTCACAGGTAAAAAGAAAACAAAAACTTTTTTTAAAGTGATTAGAAGCTGGCTTTCATTCTCTGTTCAGGCTTTACATAATAAGGAAAATAAAATGCAAAAATTACAGGATGTTTTTGGAGGGGAGGATCATTCTGCATAAATGAAAGAGGAGAAAGAGAAAGAGGTGGTAGACTCAATGTTGGGGTTTAAAAAAAACCCTAAAGTTGTGTATCTATAAGGTTTAAACATATCTAAAGTTATCCAGTCTTTCATGATCTAATTTTTAAGTTGAAATTATTACTTGGGGGAGGTGACAGGTATATGGTTGGCTCCTAAACAAACTTAAGTCCTAAACAAAGCATGCAAAAGCATTCTACTTCAGTTAACTACACATATTTCTTTTTTATATCAACACAGGTGTTTTTATCTTGACTGCTGAAACATAAAAGCAGATTAGGAAAAACTGCAATGTGATATAGCTATTTTTTTTTTATTAAACAGGGAAAGCTCCAGTCTGAGTTATATTGAGTAAATAGGACTAAGGCAGAAATGGGCAAGCCAAAGGGAATAGGCTAGAAAAAATGAATCATGTCTAGCAGGAAAAACATGGTTTAATTTGACACTAACACATTATTCTTATAAAGACAAAGTGCTTCAGCTAAAAAAAAAAAAATCAGGCTAGAATCTTAAGATTTCTGAACACTGACATAATTCTACTACCCAACTGCATTATTTAGTGGTGGATAGCAGACAATTATTTTCTGTCAAATGGCTATGACATTACCTATGTTAACTCTAAAGTTCAATATCTGGTTTCCAGCCAATCCATATGCCTGGAGTTCTGCAGCAGTTCTGTAATCTTTTATTTCCCTAAATCCAGTTTTATCTCTCTTGAAATGGATAACTGGGCATGCCTCCTCTACTTAGCTAGGGAATGTCTCCTGAAAAATGTCCTATCTCTATCAGAGCAACAACAATTATTTTTGTAATGAACAGTTTCTCCAACCCTGATTACAATATCTCACCCCTAATATGAAAATTGACCCCCAAAAAGATAATTAACCCTTTTAAGAACATGTTATATAGTTGTTGCAAAAAGATGGAGTTCTGAATAACCAACTACAAATCACAGTGTAGTGTCAACATTTCTGTTAGCAGCCCAAGCTAACATTTTAACATTCTGATATTCATTCTAAATATACTATATATATATTTTGGAGCACAAATAAGTGAGTCCAAATGCATTGCATTAGCTCTGTGATCTGTACCTTTCTATTTTACTCCTATTGGATATACTTACAAATGGTCAAGAATAGCCATCCAAAATAGTGGGAGTTCTTTAAAAACCCATAGGTAATAATGGAAACTGAATATAACTATTGATTTTCTCTCATCATACAATTCCTTTCTGTTCTTCTTTACCATGCAGATTAATAAGCCATGATTATTGTCACATCATGTTACTGTGCAAAACAGACACAATGCCAGCAATTACCATAACTTAAGTGAATGTCTTTTTTCAAACAGATAAGTTTGTTTGTTAGCCAAACTGAAGGAGCCTGAGACATAACCAACCACCAATCTTCCTCAAGATATTCATTATGATTCATTTTGTAACTATAAACAGACCTATATTGTAATCTAACACCCAGGGCTGCATAAAGCTTTAAAGGGGTTTTTTGCTTTGATAAAGTTTCATGCAAAATATCCCTTCAAAATTGTCCTGTAAAGCAACATACTTCTTCCCTGCTTTTGAAAGTGAAGTGGTTGTAGGGCAATGATTTGTGTTGCTACAAAGCCTTGTCTGGTAGCTTCCTTTCTGATTCTTGCAATCAGCTACTAAAACAATGGAAGAAGCATCAGTGCATACATAAAACAGAAGCATCTTTTACACAGAAGAGTTGTACAAAAGTGCTTCCAATTCTGTTACATCTGCACCTCATCTACTAACCAGCAACTACAACTTAACTAGCAACACCTCAATGTTACCTCCATAATCTAAGTTGTCTCTTTGAATTTTGAAGCATAGCTTCATCACACAATCCTACCAGTTTCATATTTTGCACAAACTCAGCTTCTTGACACTTTTACAGTATTACTGTTGCAGTTTTGATTTTTAAAAAGTTATGCAGGCCTCCATCCAAACACTTGTTTGGTCTAGTGGTTAAAGCACCAGGTTAGAAATTAGAAACTTGATTGCAGGAAATACAACTTCAGCAACAGAGTGGTCAATGTCTAGAATACGCTACCCGACTCTGTGGTTTCTTCCCCAAACCCCCAAAACTTTAACCTTAGACTGTCTATTATTGACCTCACTCCTTTCCTAAGAGGTCTGTAGGGAGCGTGCATAAGCGCACCAACATGTTCCTACCATCCCTGTCCTATTGATTCTTTTTATTTTTATTTTTATTATATGTATCCATTCCATGTATTCAATACTATGTTTATACTTATACCTATTATCTTGTAAGCGATTGACAAATCAGATAAATAAAAATAAAATAAATAAAAATTTGGAGTTCTGAGGCATAAAAAGTCAGCTGGATGATTGTGAGCCAGTTACCTATTTTCAACCCAAGCCACCTCCAAGGTTCTTAGGAAGGAGTATTAAATATGTTTGCAATCTTTAATTATTCACAAAACAGCAAAGGCAAGGATCTATCTGTCTGTCTATCTGTCTGTCTATATTCTGCATCGGAGAGTGTGTGTTTATCTTTATATTCTGGGCTATGAGCTGATCTGTGGCATTTTTGCACATTTCAAGTGATAACTTGAAATATCATTATGGGTTGGTTTAGCTGAACCTGTTTTCAAACCAGATAAGGGAGAATCTCTGAAATAGAGACAGTATTCAGCTACCCAGTCTAAGGCCTAACATATTGCCAGTAAGAAGCAGAGGTGAAGAAAGATAGGTGGAAGAATAGAAGATTTGGAGGCCAAATTACTTCAAAGATTGGCTACAAGAAGAACTGAATGGTGCTTTCCCTGGGTTTAAGAAAGCAGAGGTAAAGCAAGAAATAGAAAATTAGACAGTGGTCTTTGTGTAACTTTTTTTCTGAACAAAGCAAATGCTCTGAAATGAACATGGGCTATTCCAGAAATGAAACTGTACAAGCATTGTATTTAAGTTTATTTAATTGGAATGTGTGCATAGATGGATGGTAATTGTAACAAGGGAAGAAAATGCTATTTTTTACACTGTTATGTAACTCCAAAAACCATATTTCATTCTGTCACTCTGCTCGCTCTAGCAACAATGCACAATCAGCTTAAGTGTACCATTCTGTACATCCAGTTTCTGAAGTTTCCCCATTCAATTTGGATTCTCTTTCTCAACAAAAAAAAAAATCAAAACTTTTTTTATGAATAAAATCCAATTTGCAAAAACAGCCTATTGTATCATGCAGCTAGTACAATTCGGACAGAACACCTTGGACACTAGCATAATGGCACACTGTCCATCCAAAATACTATCCCTGATTGCTCAAGATTAAAGGGAACCGAATTAGCAATAAACACAAAGAAGAAACAACATCAGTGAGTGAAAATACTTGCTGTGATCAATTGTTGACAGCCACAAAAATATATATGATTAATCTGCAAAACAGCAAGTCAGCAACAAGCAGCTCAGCCCTAAAAAATTACTCATTTAACTGCCATGATTCTTGCTATGTTCTACCTTTTAGTACATAATCAGGCTTTTATTCAGCTAACTGCTTCATTCCTTAACAAGCTATTCATCTGAAGAGGTTTCACAGCAGGATCCCCACTATGTAACTTCCCTTTGTGTACAATGAACATTGAAGACTTCCCTCCCTTCGATATTACACATTTCCCTTAAATAAAAATTCTCAACAAGTTGACTGAAGAACTGCCAGCAATTTTTGCTAAAGCTTTAGAAATTCTAAAGGAAAGGAAAGACAACGCTTGGCTTTGAGATAGATGTGCTCAATAATACAGGAAAGACGGATTCCAGAATAAATTTGTAAGAAACTTGCTCTACTTACTATTCTTAAATTATGTTTCAGTGAATGAGATATAATTAAGCTTATTTTTTAATTTTTCTTACAGAAAATGCAATTGACCAAGCTAAGTACAATCCTTTCTCCTGCATAACTGAAAGCCATTCAAGCTGCACATTAAAAAAAGTTCAGTAATTGAAGAATCTAATAGATTGGGATAGCTTAATGGAAGCTTTTCCTTTGAGTAGGATGCTGTTGGCTGTCTCAATATTATTTTAGTTCAAAGAGGTAGGTGCTGACACCTGGCCTGCACAAACTACTGTTGAAAAAAACTTTTATTTAATGCCACATATTCCAAGGACACAATTTACTCTGATACCATCAACATGCCTCCAACCATCCTAAATCTTTTCCCTAGAATTTGAGGCTTGTTCAAATAGAAGCCCAGAACTTCTTCAAATAGAAGCCCACAACTAAAGTCACACATGCCATTTGTTAATATCTGATTTCCCATACCTAAACCTTATTTATAAGAGAAGGTAATCTTATTTAATCCAATTTAGGATATCAGTAATTATGCCTAACATGGGATCTTGTAACTCCAGGAAAAGTGTGAGATAGCAGAGGTAGCAATAAATCTGTCTGGCTGATATTGAGGCAACATTAACTAAGTACCTTATTTTATTTTGTTTACAGTCATTTCCTGGGGAATTCTTTTACTTTCTTGAACATGATTTTTCTCCATATTGGAGGATAATTCTCCACTTTTTCATTACAGTAGTCAGGTAAACTACATAGCTGTAGTGATAGAAACAAAAGGCAATTTAGCTCAATATGATATGCTTTTTTATGGTCTGCTTTGCTTCTCAATTGGTATATTAAGTATAATAATGGAAATTGTTATGTATGTAGGTTTAAATGTTATTGGTTTATTTGAACTGTTCTTGTAAAATGTCAAATGGGATTGGTTTAAATAGTGCGGGAAAAACCCTGCACTCCCATTGGCTGGCAGCTATGGCTGCTGGCTATAAGAAGCAGCCGTAGCCCAGCCAAGTCGGGTCCATTCGAGCTGTAGTCACTTAATAAACTCTTCACTGAAGCTCTCGTCTGACTCTTCATGCAAACTTAACACTGGCGACAAGGGTGGGATCTCCCTGAAGAAGAGACGATGCAGAAGACCAGCAGAAGAGCGAGATGGCTGCGCTGAACACCCCCCGAGCCCCGTTCGATCCAGCGGCGGAAGACTGGGAATCGATGGATTGCTTCCAGATGTACTTGAAGGAAACGACCTCACCGATATCCCCGAAACGGAAGAGGGCGGTATTCTCACGCACTGCGGTCCGGCAGTCTTCAAGATGGCAAAGGCGTTGGCGGGAGTTGCAGACTTGAAGGTAATGGAATGGTCTGATTTGGAAAAGCTTTTAAGAGCCCATTACGCCCCACAAGTATCGTGCCTCATTAAGAGACACGAGTTTTACCATCGGGATCAAGGGAAAAGCGAAAATGTTAACGACTTCGTGGCAACTTTAAGGGACATTGGGGGTGCTTGTGATTTTACCAACTTAGAAGAGGCCATGCATGATCGGTTTGTTCTAGGCCTCAAAGATAAGGTCTTACAGAGCAAACTACTAATGAAACCTAAGATCACATTTAAGGAGGCCATAGAGGAAGCTGTTTCAGCGGAAGCCACCAAGTTCTCAGCAGCAGCCATGAAAAAGATTAACAAGGCCTCAAGCCATTCTGAAGTGGAAAATCCACAACTCATTGAACAAATAGACTCTGATTAGATTGCAGTGAGGTGGAGGAAGGAATTTTAGACTCAGAATGGAGAAGAAAAGGAAAGACCCTGGAAAAAGAGGCAAGAATTTTATTGCAGAGGCTGTGGGGGCACCCCGCACTGAATGCAAGTTTTTAGACACCATCTGCCTATGTGAGAAAAGGGTCACCTAGCAAGAGTCTGCAAATCATCCAGAACTCCACCTAGTAGGAAGAAATTCCTGAGAAGAATTCAAGCCCAACAATTTCATTGAAAAGATGGGGCGCAACTCAGAAGCAAATGGAAAGAATGAAACTCATCAAACAATTACCATTGGTCATTCTTCACCCTTGAGAAGCAGAAAAGTACACGTGAAGGTGTTCATTGAAGGAAGGCCTTGCCAAATGGAAGTGGACTCAGGCTCCTATTTATCTATGGTGTCATGGGACACTATTCACAGGCTACTTCCCCAACATTCAGAAGAAACATTTCCAGAAGCAAGCACTGACTCTAAAGACTACCAAGGGAACAAGATTCCAGTAGTTGGAGCAAGAGATTTCAACGTGAAGTTTAAAGGCCACACCAAACGCTTGCCCCTGACCATCGTGGACAAGGATCGCCCAAGCTTGCTGGGACTTGAGTGGTGGGTCAGTAAGAATTTGTGGAGACTATAAGGGGTCACTGAACCATGCCCTGCAGCAGAGCATATCCAGTTCCAGTTGTTTGGAGTAAGCTGGGCACCAGGCATCTTTCAAAGCCTTATGGAAAGAATGCTCCAAGGACTGCCAGGGGTAGTCCATTTGATGATGTGTTAATCTCTGCTGAAAATGACACTCAGCTACAAGAAAGACTCAGAGAAGTCCTTACCAGATTCAGGAAAGGGTTAAAAGTCAAGGAAGAAAAATGCACTCTTAAACTGACAGGGTTGAGTTCTGCTACATGATTGACAAGCATGGCATCCACCCTACTGATGCCAAAGTTAAAGCAATCAAAGAAGCCTAAACCTAAATGCAAAACAGATTTGCAAGCTTTCCTTGGACTTATTAACTTTATCACATGTTCCTACCTCAAAAGGCAACCATTGCTGAACCTTTGCACAGATTACTGGATAAGAAGTCTGTTTGGGTCTGGGGAGGAAGGAACAATCAGCATTTAACAGTATTAAGAGACTAATCACGTCTGATGCTGTACTGATACAGTTCTCTGAGAATTTGCCTGTTGTACTGACTTGTGATGCATCCCCTTTGGAGTGGGGGTTTGAGCCACAGGCTTCCCAGTGGGAGGGAAGCCCCTATTGCATTTTACTCTCGACTTTGACCAAAGCAGAGAGGAATTACAGCCAATTGGATAAAGAGGCATTGGCAGTTGTTGCAGCTGTTAAGAAATTTCATGAATATCTGTATGGCAGAACATTTACCATTGTTACAGATCACAAACCTTGTTAGGCATTGTGGCAGGAGACAAGCCTACACCTACTATCCTGTCACCAAGAATGCTGAGGTGGACTGAATTTCTTGCAGCTTATTCATACAAACTGATTCACAGGCCTGGCAAGGACATTGGACATGCTGATGCACTGAGTCGTTGCCCACTTCCTTGCCACAAGGAGGACTTTGAACCTGAAACACACACATTTTTCCTAGAAACTGTTGCCAAGCTTCCAGTCATGCTGCTGAAATTGCCAGAGAGACTGCCAAAGACACTGTGTTGGCTCCTGTTATAGGCTGGATTAAGAAAGGTTGGCCTCTTCAAGATCTATCTCACCTTGCCCAACCTTTTAAGTCCAGGCAAACTGAATTATCTGTATTAAGAGGATGTATTTTGTGGGGTAACAGGGTGGTTATTCCTGCAAAACTGCAAAGAGAGGTTTTGGAAATGTTACATGAGGGTCATCCTGGTATTGTAAGGATGAAGGGATTGGCCAGGAGTTATGTATGGTGGCCAGGTATTGACAAAATGGTTGAAAACTGGGTTGCATCTTGTCCCAATTGCCAGGTAGTCAGGCCTGCACCATCTCATGCCCCCACACTGAAATGGGAATGTCCTAGGGGCCCATGGTCTAGGATTCACATTGATTTTGCAGGTCCTACTAGAGGGCACACCTTTCTTATTATAGTAGATGCATATTCCAAATGGCTAGAGGTGTTTCCCATGACATCCACCACAACTGATGCTGTCATCAAGCAGCTCAGAAAACTGTTTGTAACCCACGGGTTACCTGATGTTCTTGTCTCTGACAATGGCCCTCAATTTACATCCAACCTCTTTGAATCCTATCTAGCACAACAGGGTATCAGACATGCCCTTACTGCCCTGGGCACCCTCGCTAACGGCCGGGCTGAACGCATGGTACGTTTTACCAAAGAGAAGCTTCAGCAACTGGGTCCTGGGGACATCACTGAGAAGGTTGAAAAACTTCTTAGTGTTCAGCACATCACTCCTAGCCCATCTAATAACTTATCTCCAGCAGAGTTGTTGATGGGTAGGAAACTTAGGTCTTCCCTTGACCACCTTCATCCCATTTATGCACCAACGCACCACTGGATTCCACTTCCAAAGTTCGACATTCAGTGTGGGTGATTCTGTTTATGCTAAGAACCTCATAGGTGAACCTTTGTGGATTCCTGCTGAGATAACTCAGATCACAGGCCCTCGTTCTTACAGGGTACAAACAGAGGATGGACTCTCTGGAGCAGGCACATTGATCAACTTAGATCCAGGTTCTCTCAGGAACATTGCCCTTGTCTCTCTAGTTCCCTCACCTGATGTCAATTCTAGGGGAAGGGGAGGAACAGGAGGAAAATCAAACAAGAATCAACCCCATGTGTAACGAGCCATTATGACAGGAACCATCCCAAAACCTGTCACAATGCCAAAATCCATCCTTAGAAGTGGAAGATTGTACATCACTACCTGACTTGGGAGCTGATATTGGGATGGAGATGGGTTGGGAGGAGAGACCAGATCCTAACAGTCAAACAGGGTCTCCTTTCACAGGGAGTCACAATGGGGAAATGTGAGCAGACACATTTTCTCTCACTGGGTGAGAATGTAAGAACTTCTGAACCACGAAGGTCTCAACGTACACGCAAGAGTCCCACCTATTTAAAAGAATACATTAGATAGGTTGGGGTTTGGTATGTACTGAACCTAGTGGGAGGGTGTTATGTATGTAGGTTTAAATGTTATTGGTTTATTTGAACTGTTCTTGTAAAATGTCAAATAGGATTGGTTTAAATAGTGCGGGAAAACCCTGCACTCTGATTGGCTGGCAACTACGGCTGCTGGCTATAAAAAGCAGCCATAGCCCAGCCAAGTCGGGTCCATTCGAGCTGTAGTCACTTAATAAACTCTTCACTGAAGCTCTTCGTGTCTGACTCTTCATGCAAACTTAACAGAAATTATATACCTTTAAAAAAAAATCTCTTCTTCTCAAGGTCTAACTTGCATTATTTGTAATGATTAACTGAGTCCAAATGTCAGTCTTCAACTTCCTTTAATCCATTTTTCAGATAATTTTAAGGCAACTCTCTTCCAAAGAAGTACTCATCAATCTTCATGTCATCAAAAGTGAAAAAGCAACAATGCTCAACTACTATATAATCAGGGTGGATTCTACCAGTTCACACCTATTCACTAGAACCGTTGTTAACATTCTAAGCAGTTCGGAGAACCGTTGTTAGAAGAAATTACTGGCCTAATCCTGTAAGGAAGGCAGGAAGGAAACATTCTGGTGTTGCTTACAGAAACTACCTCTCCATTAACCCTTATTACATTCTTGGCAGGACTAGACTTCCTGTCTCTGGAACTTCTCTGGAGTTTTTGCCCTCCTTTGCTGGTACTTTGTTTGTGTGGAGTGACCATTCAAAGTTATAATGGCACTGAAAAAGTGACTTATGACCATTTTTCACACTTATGACTGTTGCAGCATCACCACAGTCACGAGAGGCCAGGCAAGGAGATGTGCGCCTCGATGTGAGTGATATTGAGTTGGCCACACCCACCAACTAAGCCATGCCCACAGAACCGTTGTTAAAAATTTGAATCTCACCCTGTATATAATGCCAAAATATATTATGTAACTAATACATATGCAGGCAATAGAACCCTGAAAAGAACACGGTCCATTTATCAGAATTGTGGCTGGATACATCTGTCAGTTTTACTTTTTATAAAGTGCACACTGTTTTCAAGCATACATCTATTCTGCAGTTAGTTTTCCTTAACAAAGTTCTGTATGAAAATATGTATGTTTTCTTTGACATCACAAAAAAGTGAAAAATAAAGATTTTTCTACAGAATTATCTCTAACACAGAAACCATTTTCTACCATTTCCAACTAATAACTTGATTGTATGCAATTTTCTTTAACATATACATTTCTATATGCAGTTTTTCCAGTTGTGAATATTCAAATGCAGCTTTTGAATTGAAAACTGCATTGGTTTAGGATGAAAACTGAAGAATATTTTTGTGCCATTTACATATCAGAAAGAAAAAGTGTAATTTAGGGTTTATCTATATATCCCAGTTGCCCTGTTACCTGCATGATCAGCAACCATTCTCCCTCAATAAATGAACATTATCCATGATACCTTTATTAATTTCCAATTCACAATCAAAGGAATCTCAGTAGACATTTTTCTGTTTTACACATTTCTCTTATGTCACTTTGAGTGCTGCTGTTTGTTTTAAGATAATGTGCTTCTGACTGCTGCAGACTAAGCCCAGGAGTTCATTGACAATGTTGTAAAAGCAGTGTCACAGGTTCTTTTCTGTGTACCCATGTCTGTGGGCTCCAAAACCCATGAGAGCAACACAACCACTAAGGTCCCTATGCAACACACACACACACACACACACACACACACAGAGAGAGACAAGCATTAAGGGACTAGAACTCACTGCTCACTATTCCACTTTTTCCCAATTTACTACACCTTTTACTCCTCTCATGTGCTTTAGGCTGCTTCCTGAATGAACACAGATAGACAGATAGCTCCAACCTTCTCTCCCATGCACCTCTATCACCCCCAGCTATCTTTCTGTTCAACTTTTGATACTAACTGAAGTGGCTGGCAAGAAGCCATAAAGGGTAAGAACATCACAGGTGCTGGGCATTTTGTAGGCAACCTATCCTCTCACAGTTAGGAATGCCCCTTCAATTGAGTCAACATTCATCGCAGTTTCTTTTAGACTCACAAATGAAGGCAAATATATGTGTCCCACAATAATGTTGCAGTATCCAATCTGGGTTGATCACTGGGACCAGAGGTTTAGTCTTCTGAGTTTTTGGACTTGTGCTGCAGCCCATCTTCAGAGAACTTCTCTCTCACCAGAAGGTGTGCTTTGGGATATTCTACGCATAGTATTTATGTGGTGCCTGGTTATGTGTGGCTTTTTAATTGCTGATTGGGGTGTTAATGGCTGGTTATTAAGTCATTGGGTGTTGTTTCCTTTTGCTGCCAAATCCTTACCTCCTAGGTACCTAATAAACTAGTGGCAAATCAGTCCTGTTGACTTACAAGGAGCCCATTTCCTAGGTTTCTACCATTTCATGAAGGGAATACACAGAGCACTACTGGGCATCACATAAATACTACACATAGAATAGCCAAAAGTATACACTCTGGTGAGGAGAAAAGTTCCCTGAGGATGGGGTCCAGCACAAGTCCAAAAGCTTGGAAGATTAAACCTCTGGCCTCAGTGACTGACCCAGACTGGATCTTTTAGAACTATCTTCATCATGAATCCACTAACACCACAATAACTGTAACTGTTTCCTGGTTTAAAAAAAGATTGCTCAAAATTCAACAGAAACATATTTATTTTTAATTACTACTTTTCCTTTTATGGGCTTCATATTTTTCTCTGCCCTTTTTGTTAACAAAAATTCTGGGATGCACTTTTCCCTAGGTACCCAAGATAGAAATACTTTTTTCCCCATCAGCTCTCAAGAAGTGACTGGAAAAACAACGAAATAATCCACTGCATTTATTAAAGCAAACAAAACCAGGGAAAAGCAGGAAGTTCAGAGAGAAACAATAGCATTACAGAAACACCTCTCCTCAGGTTTCTATAGGGTTTTGAACAGCATCCTTCTACTTACAAAACAAAAACTATAACCATTATGCTATTATGTGCCACTAAACCATTATGCACAATGATGTTCCTATCTCTATAATTTTAAAAACTCTAATACCTGAATAAAAGGAGCTTATGGTCCAACTTGAGCAGGATATTTCAATATAGTTTCTTTCCTTTTCTGTATACTGTTTTTGGAAGAAAACAAGTCATTATCTGAAAATACACACTCCATCTTATGATAGGAATGTCATTAGTATTATTTATATCTAATAGGTGTATATGTATGGACTCAATGTTGCTACCCCTCCAAAACTACCAATATGGATCTAATCTAAATAAGACATATGGTAATAGATTTCAAGTTCCTTCTCAGTCTTCTATTGTCTAAAACTTTGAAACTTTGAAATATTTTATATAAGTGGTTAACATTGGAGTTTATCTATTCACTCTGTTGTAAAAGAGACATCATGTGATCTGAAGGTGAGAAAAGATTATTCCAAGGTGCAAAATATATTAATCTACTTTGATGGGGTTTAACCATGTATGCCATGTAAATAATTAATCACATTATTTGCTGAACAGAAAAACTAAGATAAATTGTATTATTTCTTCCCAGGTGTATATTACTTATCCCTGAAGAATTTGCTCTGGGAAATTATTCTTCTTAATATCAAACCTATTTATGATCTTATCATCTTGACAAAAGATAGGGGAAAAGGAAAAGAAAGAGTCAATAATTAGCATCTATATTAATTAATCCACTATAAAGATTATATTTACAAATTGGATAATGTTAGGTTAATAAGCCAAGAAGATTAGCCTTTTGTTCATGGCTCTATGTTTATGAAATGATTTCACAACAAGGCATACACAATGTTTCCTCTATATCTACCACCATATAGATTTTAATAACTTTATCGCTTGGAGAGAGATTAGTGACTATCTCAATAATCTTCTATTTTTATATCAAGAATTGCCAATATAACAAGTCTTAATTATTAGCTCTTCTCATTTGAAACATGAGGTCTTAAACACTGACACATGTAGTCCTCATTTAGTTTCTGCTACATTTAGGAACTGTTCACAGTTACAATATTGATGAAAATATAACTTTATAATCAATCATCACATTTACAACCTTTGCAAAGGAAAAGAAAATAAAGCAAAGCAAAGCTGAAGTAACATCGCATCGCACAGTCACATCTTCACTTAGTGACTACTTCACTTAATGACCAAATTGCCAGTCCCAGTTGTGGTAGCTAAACAAGGACTACCTGTATAATATATCTGATATAAAGCACAACATTCTTAGGTTTTTTCTTTCCATTCTCTTTCACAACAGGTTGAAAATTTTACTTCTGGCATACTTGAAAATCTATATTCTCTATATATTGCAGAATTAGTATGATCACTACTTCAAAAGAAATAAAAATAGTGCTGATATTGTTTATTTCTGTTTGGCACAAAAAGGTTCCCAGAATGACTACACAGAGGTGCAGTGGAGATTGTCTCAGAAGTGATATTGAAATGGTAAGATGTTTAGAAAATAGCAATAGGACAATAATGCAGATTTTGTTGATTTAACACCAATATTTCCTTCTATGGCAGTCCTAGCAGGTTTGTAAATCTTAAGCTTGTCTTATAAATACATTGTTCAATATAAAATATCCATCCTGTTAAAAATTGATTTTTAAATTCCTTCTAGAGTTATTTATTACTTACTTAATTGATCAATTAATGTAGCTGCCCAATCAACATGTGATGCAGAGAGGTGTACTGAGTTAAAACAACATTTTTAAAAATAAATAATAAAA
>CM019148.1:321842590-321863905 GCA_009733165.1 Naja naja | reverse complement strand
AGTGATAGAAACAAAAGGCAATTTAGCTCAATATGATATGCTTTTTATGGTCTGCTTTGCTTCTCAATTGGTATATTAAGTATAATAATGGAAATTGTTATGTATGTAGGTTTAAATGTTATTGGTTTATTTGAACTGTTCTTGTAAAATGTCAAATGGGATTGGTTTAAATAGTGCGGAAAAACCCTGCACTCCCATTGGCTGGCAGCTATGGCTGCTGGCTATAAGAAGCAGCCGTAGCCCAGCCAAGTCGGGTCCATTCGAGCTGTAGTCACTTAATAAACTCTTCACTGAAGCTCTCGTCTGACTCTTCATGCAAACTTAACACTGGCGACAAGGGTGGGATCTCCCTGAAGAAGAGACGATGCAAAAGACCAGCAGAAGAGCGAGATGGCTGCGCTGAACACCCCAGCCCCGCTCGATCCAGCGGCGGAAGACTGGGAATCGATGCGGATGCTTCCAGATGTACTTGGAAGGAAACAACCTCACTTATATCCCCGAGAAACGGAAGAGGGCGGTATTTCTCACGCACTGCGGTCCGGCAGTCTTCAAGATGGCAAAGGCGTTGGCGGGAGTTGCAGACTTGAAGGTAATGGAATGGTCTGATTTGGAAAAGCTTTTAAGAGCCCATTATGCCCCACAAGTATCGTGCCTCATTAAGAGACACGAGTTTTACCATCGGGATCAAGGGAAAGCAAAATGTTAACGACTTCGTGGCAACTTTAAGGGACATTGGGGTGCTTGTGATTTTACCAACTTAGAAGAGGCCATGCATGATCGGTTTGTTCTAGGCCTCAAAGATAAGGTCTTACAGAGCAAACTACTAATGAAACCTAAGATCACATTTAAGGAGGCCATAGAGGAAGCTGTTTCAGCGGAAGCCACCAAGTCCTCAGCAGCAGCCATGAAAAGATTAACAAGGCCTCAAGCCATTCTGAAGTGGAAAAATCCACAACTCATTGCGAACAAATAGACTCTGATTTAGATTGCAGTGAGGTGGAGGAAGGAATTTTAGACTCAGAATGGAGAAGAAAAGGAAAGACCCTGGAAAAAGAGGCAAGAATTTTATTGCAGAGGCTGTGGGGGCACCCCAAGACTGAATGCAAGTTTTAGACACCATCTGCCTACGCTGAGAAAAGGGGTCACTAGCAAGAGTCTGCAAATCATCCAGAACTCCACCTAGTAGGAAGAAATTCCTGAGAAGTAATTCAAGCCCAACAATTTCATTGAAAAGATGAGCGCAACTCAGAAGCAAATGGAAAGAATGAAACTCATCAAACAATTACCATTGGTCATTCTTCACCCTTGAGAAGCAGAAAAGTACACGTGAAGGTGTTCATTGAAGGAAGGCTTGCCAAATGGAAGTGGACTCAGGCTCCTATTTATCTATGGTGTCATGGGACACTATTCACAGGCTACTTCCCAACATTCAGAAGAAACATTTCCAGAAGCAAGCACTGACTCTTAAAGACTACCAAGGGAACAAGATTCCAGTAGTTGGAGCAAGAGATTTCAACGTGAAGTTTAAAGGCCACACCAAACGTTTGCCCCTGACCATCGTGGACAAGGATCGCCCAAGCTTGCTGGGACTTGAGTGGTGGGTCAGTAAGAATTTGTGGAGACTATAAGGGGTCACTGAACCATGCCCTGCAGCAGAGCGCATATCCAGTTCCAGTTGTTTGGAGTAAGCGTGGCACCAGGCATCTTTCAAAGCCTTATGGAAAGAATGCTCCAAGGACTGCCAGGGGTAGTGCCTTACTTTGATGATGTGTTAATCTCTGCTGAAAATGACACTCAGCTACAAGAAAGACTCAGAGAAGTCCTTACCAGATTCAGGAAAGCGGGGTTAAAAGTCAAGGAAGAAAAATGCACTCTTAAAACTGACAGGGTTGAGTTCCTGGGCTACATGATTGACAAGCATGGCATCCACCCTACTGATGCCAAAGTTAAAGCAATCAAAGAAGCTCCTAAACCTAAATGCAAAACAGATTTGCAAGCTTTCCTTGGACTTATTAACTTTTATCACATGTTCCTACTTCAAAAGGCAACCATTGCTGAACCTTTGCACAGATTACTGGATAAGAAGTCTGTTTGGGTCTGGGGGAGGAAGGAACAATCAGCATTTAACAGTATTAAGAGACTAATCACGTCTGATGCTGTACTGATACAGTTCTCTGAGAATTTGCCTGTTGTACTGACTTGTGATGCATCCCCTTTTGGAGGGGGGGTTTGAGCCACAGGCTTCCCAGTGGGAGGAAGCCCTATTGCATTTTACTCTCGCACTTTGACCAAAGCAGAGAGGAATTACAGCCAATTGGATAAAGAGGCATTGGCAGTTGTTGCAGCTGTTAAGAAATTTCATGAATATCTGTATGGCAGAACATTTAAAATTGTTACAGATCACAAACCTTTGTTAGGCATTGTGGCAGGATACAAGCCTACACCTACTATCCTGTCACCAAGAATGCTGAGGTGGACTGAATTTCTTGCAGCATATTCATACAAACTGATTCACAGGCCTGGCAAGGACATTGGACATGCTGATGCACTGAGTCGTTGCCCACTTCCTTGCCACAAGGAGGACTTTGAACCTGAAACACACACATTTTTCCTAGAAACTGTTGCCAAACTTCCAGTGCGTGCTGCTGAAATTGCCAGAGAGACTGCCAAAGACACTGTGTTGGCTCCTGTTATAGGCTGGATTAAGAAAGGTTGGCCTCTTCAAGATCTATCTCACCTTGCCCAACCTTTTAAGTCCAGGCAAACTGAATTATCTGTATTAAGAGGATGTATTTTGTGGGGTAACAGGGTGGTTATTCCTGCAAAACTGCAAAGAGAGGTTTTGGAAATGTTACATGAGGGTCATCCTGGTATTGTAAGGATGAAGGGATTGGCCAGGAGTTATGTATGGTGGCCAGGTATTGACAAAATGGTTGAAAACTGGGTTGCATCTTGTCCCAATTGCCAGGTAGTCAGGCCTGCACCATCTCATGCCCCCACACTGAAATGGGAATGTCCTAGGGGCCCATGGTCTAGGATTCACATTGATTTTGCAGGTCCTACTAGAGGGCACACCTTTCTTATTATAGTAGATGCATATTCCAAATGGCTAGAGGTGTTTCCCATGACATCCACCACAACTGATGCTGTCATCAAGCAGCTCAGAAAACTGTTTGTAACCCACGGGTTACCTGATGTTCTTGTCTCTGACAATGGCCCTCAATTTACATCCAACCTCTTTGAATCCTATCTAGCACAACAGGGTATCAGACATGCCCTTACTGCCCCTGGGCACCCTTCGGCTAACGGCCGGGCTGAACGCATGGTACGTTTTACCAAAGAGAAGCTTCAGCAACTGGGTCCTGGGGACATCACTGAGAAGGTTGAAAAACTTCTTAGTGTTCAGCACATCACTCCTAGCCCATCTAATAACTTATCTCCAGCAGAGTTGTTGATGGGTAGGAAACTTAGGTCTTCCCTTGACCACCTTCATCCCATTTATGCACCCAACGCACCACTGGATTCCACTTCCAAAGTTCGCACATTCAGTGTGGGTGATTCTGTTTATGCTAAGAACCTCATAGGTGAACCTTTGTGGATTCCTGCTGAGATAACTCAGATCACAGGCCCTCGTTCTTACAGGGTACAAACAGAGGATGGACTCCTCTGGAGCAGGCACATTGATCAACTTAGATCCAGGTTCTCTCAGGAACATTGCCCTTGTCTCTCTCTAGTTCCCTCACCTGATGTCAATTCTAGGGGGGAAGGGGAGGAACAGGAGGAAAATCAGCAAGCAAGAATCAACCCCATGTGTAACGAGCCATTATGACAGGAACCATCCCAAAACCTGTCACAATGCCAAAATCCATCCTTAGAAGTGGAAGATTGTACATCACTACCTGACTTGGGAGCTGATATTGGGATGGAGATGGGTTGGGAGGAGAGACCAGATCCTAACAGTCAAACAGGGTCTCCTTTCACAGGGAGTCACAATGGGGAAATGTGAGCAGACACATTTCCTCTCTCACTGGGTGAGAATGTAAGAACTTCTGAACCACGAAGGTCTCAACGCACAGCAAGAGTCCCACCTATTTAAAAGAATACATTAGATAGGTTGGGGTTTGGTATGGACTGAACCTAGTGGGGAGGGGTGTTATGTATGTAGGTTTAAATGTTATTGGTTTATTTGAACTGTTCTTGTAAAATGTCAAATAGGATTGGTTTAAATAGTGCGGGAAAACCCTGCACTCTGATTGGCTGGCAACTACGGCTGCTGGCTATAAAAAGCAGCCATAGCCCAGCCAAGTCGGGTCCATTCGAGCTGTAGTCACTTAATAAACTCTTCACTGAAGCTCTTCGTGTCTGACTCTTCATGCAAACTTAACAGAAATTATATACCTTTAAAAAAAAATCTCTTCTTCTCCAAGGTCTAACTTGCATTATTTGTAATGATTAACTGGAGTCCAAATGTCAGTCTTCAACTTCCTTTAATCCATTTTTTCAGATAATTTTAAGGCAACTCTCTTTCCAAAGAAGTACTCATCAATCTTCATGTCATCAAAAGTGAAAAAGCAACAATGCTCAACTACTATATAATCAGGGGTGGGATTCTACCAGTTCACACCTATTCACTAGAACCGGTTGTTAACATTCTAAGCAGTTCGGAGAACCGGTTGTTAGAAGAAATTACTGGCCTAATCCTGTAAGGAAGGCAGGAAGGAAACATTCTGGTGTTGCTTACAGAAACTACCTCTCCATTAACCCTTATTACATTCTTGGCAGGACTAGACTTCCTGTCTCTGGAACTTCTCTGGAGTTTTTTTTGCCCTCCTTTGCTGGTACTTTGTTTGTGTGGAGTGACCATTCAAAGTTATAATGGCACTGAAAAAAGTGACTTATGACCATTTTTCACACTTATGACTGTTGCAGCATCACCACAGTCACGAGAGGCCAGGCAAGGAGATGTGCGTCTCGATGTGAGTGATATTGAGTTGGCCACACCCACCAACTAAGCCATGCCCACAGAACCGGTTGTTAAAAAATTTGAATCTCACCCCTGTATATAATGCCAAAATATATTATGTAACTAATACATATGCAGGCAATAGAACCCTGGAAAAAGAACACGGTCCATTTATCAGAATTGTGGCTGGATTCATCTGTCAGTTTTACTTTTTTATAAAGTGCACACTGTTTTCAAGCATACATCTATTCTGCAGTTAGTTTTCCTTAACAAAGTTCTGTATGAAAATATGTATGTTTTCTTTGACATCACAAAAAAGTGAAAAATAAAGATTTTTCTACAGAATTATCTCTAACACAGAAACCATTTTCTACCATTTCCAACTAATAACTTGATTGTATGCAATTTTCTTTAACATATACATTTCTATATGCAGTTTTTCCAGTTGTGAATATTCAAATGCAGCTTTTGAATTGAAAACTGCATTGGTTTAGGATGAAAACTGAAGAACATTTTTGTGCCATTTACATATCAGAAAGAAAAAGTGTAATTTAGGGTTTATCTATATATCCCAGTTGCCCTGTTACCTGCATGACCAGCAACCATTCTCCCTCAATAAATGAACATTATCCATGATACCTTTATTAATTTCCAATTCACAATCAAAGGAATCTCAGTAGACATTTTTCTGTTTTACACATTTCTCTTATGTCACTTTGAGTGCTGCTGTTTGTTTTAAGATAATGTGCTTCTGACTGCTGCAGACTAAGCCCAGGAGTTCATTGACAATGTTGTAAAAGCAGTGTCACAGGTTCTTTTCTGTGTACCCATGTCTGTGGGCTCCAAAACCCATGAGAGCAACACAACCACTAAGGTCCCTATGCAACACACACACACACACACACACACACACACAGACAAGCATTAAGGGACTAGAACTCACTGCTCACTATTCCACTTTTTCCCAATTCTACTACACCTTTTACTCCTCTCTCATGTGCTTTAGGCTGCTTCCTGAATGAACACAGATAGACAGATAGCTCCAACCTTCTCTCCCATGCACCTCTATCACCCCCAGCTATCTTTCTGTTCAACTTTTGATACTAACTGAAGTGGCTGGCAAGAAGCCATAAAGGGTAAGAACATCACAGGTGCTGGGCATTTTGTAGGCAACCTATCCTCTCACAGTTAGGAATGCCCCTTCAATTGAGTCAACATTCATCGCAGTTTCTTTTAGACTCACAAATGAAGGCAAATATATGTGTCCCACAATAATGTTGCAGTATCCAATCTGGGTTGATCACTGGGACCAGAGGTTTAGTCTTCTGAGTTTTTGGACTTGTGCTGCAGCCCATCTTCAGAGAACTTCTCTCTCACCAGAAGGTGTGCTTTGGGATATTTACATAGTATTTATGTGGTGCCTGGTTATGTGTGGCTTTTTAATTGCTGATTGGGGTGTTAATGGCTGGTTATTAAGTCATTGGGTGTTGTTTCCTTTTGCTGCCAAATCCTTACCGCCTAGGTACCTAATAAACTAGTGGCAAATCAGTCCTGTTGACTTACAAGGAGCCCATTTCCTAGGTTTCTACCATTTCATGAAGGGAATACACAGAGCACTACTGGGCATCACATAAATACTACACATAGAATAGCCAAAAGTATACACTCTGGTGAGGAGAAAAGTTCCCTGAGGATGGGGTCCAGCACAAGTCCAAAAGCTTGGAAGATTAAACCTCTGGCCTCAGTGACTGACCCAGACTGGATCTTTTAGAACTATCTTCATCATGAATCCACTAACACCACAATAACTGTAACTGTTTCCTGGTTTAAAAAAAGATTGCTCAAAATTCAACAGAAACATATTTATTTTTAATTACTACTTTTCCTTTTATGGGCTTCATATTTTTCTCTGCCCCTTTTTTGTTAACAAAAAATTCTGGGATGCACTTTTCCCTAGGTACCCAAGATAGAAATACTTTTTTCCCCATCAGCTCTCAAGAAGTGACTGGAAAAACAACGAAATAATCCACTGCATTTATTAAAGCAAACAAAACCAGGGAAAAGCAGGAAGTTCAGAGAGAAACAATAGCATTACAGAAACACCTCTCCTCAGGTTTCTATAGGGTTTTGAACAGCATCCTTCTACTTACAAAACAAAAACTATAACCATTATGCTATTATGTGCCACTAAACCATTATGCACAATGATGTTCCTATCTCTATAATTTTAAAACTCTAATACCTGAATAAAAGGAGCTTATGGTCCAACTTGAGCAGGATATTTCAATATAGTTTCTTTCCTTTTCTGTATACTGTTTTTGGAAGAAAACAAGTCATTATCTGAAAATACACACTCCATCTTATGATAGGAATGTCATTAGTATTATTTATATCTAATAGGTGTATATGTATGGACTCAATGTTGCTACCCCTCCAAAACTACCAATATGGATCTAATCTAAATAAGACATATGGTAATAGATTTCAAGTTCCTTCTCAGTCTTCTATTGTCTAAAACTTTGAAACTTTGAAATATTTTATATAAGTGGTTAACATTGGAGTTTATCTATTCACTCTGTTGTAAAAAGAGACATCATGTGATCTGAAGGTGAGAAAAGATTATTCCAAGGTGCAAAATATATTAATCTACTTTGATGGGGTTTAACCATGTATGTCATGTAAATAATTAATCACATTATTTGCTGAACAGAAAAACTAAGATAAATTGTATTATTTCTTCCCAGGTGTATATTACTTATCCCTGAAGAATTTGCTCTGGGAAATTATTCTTCTTAATATCAAACCTATTTATGATCTTATCATCTTGACAAAAGATAGGGGAAAAGGAAAAGAAAGAGTCAATAATTAGCATCTATATTAATTAATCCACTATAAAGATTATATTTACAAGTTGGATAATGTTAGGTTAATAAGCCAAGAAGATTAGCCTTTTGTTCATGGCTCTATGTTTATGAAATGATTTCACAACAAGGCATACACAATGTTTCCTCTATATCTACCACCATATAGATTTTAATAACTTTATCGTTGGCTGGAGAGATTAGTGACTATCTCAATAATCTTCTATTTTTATATCAAGAATTGCCAATATAACAAGTCTTAATTATTAGCTCTTCTCATTTGAAACATGAGGTCTTAAACACTGACACATGTAGTCCTCATTTAGTTTCTGCTACATTTAGGAACTGTTCACAGTTACAATATTGATGAAAATATAACTTTATAATCAATCATCACATTTACAACCTTTGCAAAGGAAAAGAAAATAAAGCAAAGCAAAGCTGAAGTAACATCGTACGTACAGTCACATCTTCACTTAGTGACTACTTCACTTAATGACCAAATTGCCAGTCCCAGTTGTGGTAGCCAAACAAGGACTACCTGTATAATATATCTGATATAAAGCACAACATTCTTAGTTTTTTTCTTTCCATTCTCTTTCACAACAGGTTGAAAATTTTTACTTCTGGCATACTTGAAAATCTATATTCTCTATATATTGCAGAATTAGTATGATCACTACTTCAAAAGAAATAAAAATAGTGCTGATATTGTTTATTTCTGTTTGGCACAAAAAGGTTCCCAGAATGACTACACAGATAAGGTGCAGTGGAGATTGTCTCAGAAGTGATATTGAAATGGTAAGATGTTTAGAAAATAGCAATAGGACAATAATGCAGATTTTGTTGATTTAACCCAATATTTCCTTCTATGGCAGTCCTAGCAGGTTTGTAAATCTTAAGCTTGTCTTATAAATACATTGTTCAATATAAAATATCCATCCTGTTAAAAATTGATTTTTAAATTCCTTCTAGAGTTATTTATTACTTACTTAATTGATCAATTAATGTAGCTGCCCAATCAACATGTGATGCAGAGAGGTGTACTGAGTTAAAAACAACATTTTTTAAAAAAATAAATAATAAAAAACACTGTACCCACCATCATCTTAAAATAACCAAAAACGATCAGAAACAATCAAGACAGGTATAACATCTTCAAAAACAGTGTGTAGGTAAAGGAAGAGGGGAGGGAGGGAGGGAGGGAGGAAGGAAGGAAGGAAGGAAGGAAGGAAGGAAGGAAGGAAGGAAGGAAGGAAGGAAGGAAGGAGGAAGTCTTTCAAATGCAGGCAAGGTTGGGGCCATCTGGATCTTGGGTCAAATGCAATTACAGAGAAGACACATTTCCTCCATCCTGCCAAAATACGTAATATGAAATAATCAATGCAACTCAAGCACGCCTATTCTGTCAAATCTTATCACAGAGATTTATAATTAGAAACAAATAATCAGCCTCTCTGCCATGAAGGGTTTTATAGTTGATACGGATAGTCCTCCGTTAACAATGGCAACTGGGTTGAAATTTCCATCACTAAGCGACACAGTTGTGTGACATCTTGTGACCATGCTACTTAGCAACAACAGGTCTGGCACTCTGGGTTTCTGTTATTAAGGGAATTCCATGCCATCATTAAGCATAACATCACACAGTTAACATATGTGACCTCCTGCTAGCTTCCCTATTGACTTGTTTGTTGGAAATCAGCAGATTGCAGCTGGCGATCTGTGGAATTCTGTGATGTTGTAATTGCAAGTCAGCAAGTACATGGATCATGATTCAGTGATTGTGATGGCCAAAACTTTGAGAAATGGTCATATTTACCACTTATTCAGTGCCATCACAAATGATTGCTGAACGTGCTAATTAAGCAAGGAACACCTGCAAACAACACCTTGAATTGCACCCCAAACATAGCAGATTATGTCAAGTGCACTAAATCAATACTTTAGTGTTTCCCCTACTTGATTCCTTGCAGATTCCATAGAATAAAAATGTATATACTGATCACAAAAAATGGGAAGAGTTGAATCACAGGCTTCTTAAGTATCCAGAATACATAACAAATGCTAGTTATATAGCAAAACATCTTTCCAAAATGAAGAAGGGGTGGGACATTCCCACAGAAAATTACTACCGTAAATTTATCCTCCTTTTAAAATTACTGGAAGCTAAGCAGTTTAAGCCCTAGTGATGGCACTGTGGGGAACAATCCTCCATTGGCAGTAAGGTGAAAAAAATCTGCTTTGAATTTTGAAACGGTGATTGAAAGCACATGCTGGTCTATGTGCAAAGCCAAAGTATTTTTCTGGGCTGCGGGGAACCTGCCAGAGTTGAATAGGAAAGAAGATTTTAGCAATTTCTGATTTAACAATCACTTAACAAAATGTTCCACAGTTTTGTGGTAACTTTTCCAAGTACTTTCCAGTATAGGTAAGAACTATGTTTGTGGGTGCAGTGATATAGTACCGTAATACATTTCTAATTACCACATGTTTCAAAACCATCCTTTCCTTTCCTTTCCTTTCCTTTCCTTTCCTTTCCTTTCCTTTCCTTTCCTTTCCTTTCCTTTCCTTTCCTTTCCTTTCCTTTCCTCCCCTTCCTTTTCCTTCCCTTCCCTTCCCTTCCCTTCCCTTCCTTTCCTTTTTCCTTTCCTTTCCTTTCCTTTCCTTCTCAGTTGCTATAGAAACTATGCTACTGAAATGGGTGGGGCAGCATGACAACTAGCAAAACAATGCTTTATCTAAATGTTTTACCTATTGACAAATCTTCAAGCAAAGTCTAATCACAGTTTAACACTCCATCCTTAAGTACAGTATCCTTCTTGCAGCTTTTATGAGTAAAGGTAAAAAAAACATTTTTCTTCTGCTATACAAAACAGAAAGATCAACAAATCAAATTTATTGCTAATTTCTCTCTTCCTTATTTAACCAAGAGTTCTGGCACTGCAAAACTGCCAGATATGCAAGTTGCAAAGCTCTTGAAAAGTTGCAATTCTATAAGTAACAAAATAACAATGTATGTTTTTTGCCCTATATTAACTATATATAGTTGTATCTATCATACCATCCAGACACTACAATCCACACACTAGTATGGATCTCCTAAAATTATTAGTACTCCCATTTCTTTTAATCCTGGGTGTAATTAAAATCAAGTAATGAATTGCTAAAGAGCTTTCTGAATTTCCATTCTGCTACAATAAATACTTAAATTTATGGTAAAAAACAAATAATGTTTAAATTAATAAATTCTATAGTCTAAATTAAAAATCTGTTTGGATTTGGAAACGCTTTACTGGAATTTTATTTCCCATTCCATATGCCTACTTACTTTACTTATTTTTTTTGTGCAAATGGCATACATCCATACTGCGATGCTGCTATCTAGCACTTTTACTTTTCAAAAATTCTTAATGAATATTTAGGATCCAAAGGCATGATTTGGAAACAAAGATGAAACTGGAGACTCTTTTTTTAAATTTATAGCATGTCCTCTTCTTTTAATTAAAATAGTTCTTAATACATAGGAGGAGGCAGGAACTGTTTGTTCTGCTTTGCAGAAATTAGGTTATCATTCTTTGGTTCAGTTGGAATCTGTTTTCCAAAACCAAGCAACTTTTTTTATAATGATTATACATGTCTGTGGATTCTATGCAGAATTCTTCCTGAGTTCTCCGTGAATGTCCTTTGTGGGTTTAGTTGCAAGGGTGAAGGTACTTTGCAGTTACATTAGGAAGATAGTCCTAATGGTGGCATAAGGGATAGAGTCTAGGTGGAGACTGATTCAGTTACACAGACCCATTCATATATCTTCCTACACTCCAATAGGACATGTACTCTATTGCCCAATTTATAAATTATCATCTCAGCAGGACAAATGGGCAAATAACCTAAAACAATGTAGCCCATAGCAAATTTGACCGAAGTTCACATATGGTCTAGAGCAGGGGTGGGCAAACTTTTTGACTCGAGGGCCACAATGGGTTCTTAAACTGGACCGGAGGGCCGGAACAAAAGCATGGATGGAGTGTTTGTGTGAACTTATAAATTCAAAGTTAGATTACTTCACGTAGCCTTCTGGTAGAGCAAGAGAACCCTCTGCTCTTTCAGCTCTGTGGGCCGGATAGAACAGCCGAACGGGCTGGATCTGGCCCCCGAACCATAGTTTGCCCATGGCTGGTCTAGAGTCTATACATTGCTCACCTGTGTACTACGGAGCAATTAATGAGCCACCAATCTGGTGGTAGTAAACTCTCCTTTTTATAACAAAGATAGCATGACAGCCCCATTCTTTCCATCTCAAAATCAGTTTACGGACAAATATTTTCTTGATTGAAAAGCTGATGTCTTTCCTATTATTTGTGCAAACAAATTAGATGCAACAAGCTTTTATATTAGCCAGACTTTAAGCAACGGCAGCCTGACACTCTTTCCCACATAAACCTAGATGGGAACCTGCTTCACTCTACAGTTTACACACTTTCTCTCTTTTTTTAATGCTGCCACAGCTAGTAGATTCCTAGTGCTCTGGGGGTTCAGACAAGAATTCTGCAGAGAAAATGACTGTAATTTAGCAGGGCTTCTTTTTGCTTCACTTTCTGTGTGCGTGTACTGAAGCGACACTAATTGTAGAACAAGGCTTTACCTTAGGGGTCTTCACAGAGGGGGATGTCCATTACTGAAGATTTACTCTCTCTGTTTCTTGACCTTGATGGGTGGGGGAAGGAGATAAGAAATAAGGTGGATGGTAGCAAAGAAATGGAGTTGGTTTAGTGAATGGATATTCAAGAAATCCCAAACTGAGATTTATCTCGTATATCTGTATCCTTTAAAACAAAACAAAAACCACCATTTAAATCAAGATGAGAAATACTCTGTTTAAGCCAATATGCCCAAATTAATCAATTTCCACACCAGTACACTATCTTTATTAGGACAATTTGGAGGTTACAGAAATAGTACCAAGGTTAAGTGATCTAATTACTCAGGTAAAATATAGTTAGCCATTTAAAACAATTATTTCAATAATTCCAGGTACCCTAAAGGGTCACATATAGCTAAATCTGGTTATGCCCTGATTAATATACCATTATTTTTTCCCATTCCCCTCCCAATTTTTTTGTTTATATCTTTGTCATTCTTCCCAAAGACGGGTTCTGGAGACTGTATGGTGCCCTTTGAATTGGCTTAATAAGAAATCTCTTTGTGCTTATGAATAATTTGGAATTGCATTCTGAGTGTGTGTGTGTGCATCATGCATACATACTCTATATATACAGATATATACTTGGCGAGATATATACTTATATACACATGTGTTTGTACATATGTCTTATATATAAGAGATAATTATATACTTGTATGTTTGTACATGTTTGGAATATTCAAAAATACATAAGAAGTTCATGCTTTTCATGTGGATTTTACTTGGTGAAGTTTTCTTCTCTTTCTCCTTCTCCTTCTCCTTTCTCCTTCACCTTCACCATTCTATAGTATTACTTTACATGTAAATATATGATTTGTGTTAAGTTTGCATAGAGAGACAGGATGCGGAGTGCTTCAGCTCTTATTTATTGTGACTTTCAGCTCAGAATGGACCCGAATGGCTTAGCCGTGGCAGCTATTTATAGCCGTCTGCCGTGGCTGCTAGCCAATCGCTGTGCAGGGAATTCCCGCACTTTTTACAACCACTTATTTTAAACTCTGTGCTTCAATAACCAATCATTTCAAACTCTACATACATAACACCCCTCCCCAGTAGGTTTGGTCCATATTCAAACTTCATCTATCTAACATACTCTTGTAAATAGAGGGGGCTCTTACGGTTACATTTGGATCTGCATGGTTCTGGTATCCTAGGGACCTCCACTTGTGAGGAAGGCATATTATCTGATAACATTTCCTTATTTGGACTTCTTGTGCCAGTAGAACTGGCTTGGTTACTACAATCTGGTCTCTCCTCCCAATCCATTTCCAACCCAGTGTTATCCTCTAAGACTGGTATTGCTGTGCCATCTTCCATATGAGATGATCGTTGTTGGGGCTGTGATAGGGTTTGGGATAGTTCCTGTCATGTTAGCTCATTACATATGGGGTTGATTCTTACTAGCTCATTACCTTCATTGTCACCCCCTTCCCTCCTAGAAAAGGCTGTGGGTAGGGAGTCTAGAGAGGTACTATGAGGATGATCCAGAGACTATTGCCTCTCCAGAAAACACCATCCTGTCTGAACCATCCTGTCTGAACCCCAAGACCTGGGCCCTGTAACCTGGATTATTTCTGCAGGAATCCATAAAGGTTCACCCACAAGGTTTTTAGCATAAACACGATCGCCCACGTAAAAACTACAAATTTTGCTAGTGGAATCTACTGGAGCGTTGGGTGCATAAGTGGGGTGAAGGCGGTCAAGGGGAGACCTGAGTTTTCTACCCATCAATAGCTCGGCTGGAGTTAGGTTATTGGATGGGTTTGAGTAATGTGTTGGCTGGAGTTATTTTCAGTTATTGGATGGGTTTGAGTAAGTGTTGTGATACTGAGCAGTTTGTCTACTTTCTCAGTGATGTCCCCAGGACCTAATTGCTGGAGCTTCTCCTTAGTAAAACAGCGTTACCATCGTTCAGCCCAGCCGTTAGTCGAGGAATGCCCGGGGGCTGTAAGGGCATGCCAGATACCCTGTTGTGCCAGATAAGATTCAAAAAGAGTGGCAGTAAATTGGGGACCATTGTCAGAAACAATAATGTCAGGTAGACCGTGAGTTCAAAAAGTTTCCTTAACTGTTTGATAACAGTGCTGCTGTGGTGAGAGACATGGGAATAACCTCTAACCATCTAGAATATGCATCTACTACAATGAGAAAGGTATGCCTTTGGTAGGGCCAGCAAAGTCTTATGAATCCTGGACCAGGGCCCCCTAGGAGATTCCCATTCCTGTTTAGGGGGTGACAGGTGGTGCAGGCCTAGTCTCCTGACAGTTGGTACAAGATGCAACCCAGTTTTCAACCATTTTGTCAATACCAGGCCACCATACATAACTCCTGGCCAACCCCTTCATTCTGACAATTCCGGATGTCCCTCATGCAACATTTCCAATATACTTTCTGCAGTTTTGCAGGAATAACCACTCTGTTACCCCACAAAATACACCCTCTTAACACAGATAGCTCAGTTTGTCTGGACTTAAAAGGTTGGGAGGCCTGAGGAAGGTCCTGTAGTGGCCAACCTTTTTTGATCCAACCCACAATAGGAGCCAATACACTGTCTTTGGCTGTTTCTCTAGCAACAATAGCAGCATGTACAGGAAGTTTGGCAACAGTTTCTAAGAAGAACGTGTAAGTTTCAGGAGCAGGGTCCTCAGTGCGCAAGGGAAGGGCAGTGACTCAAAGCATCTGCATGCCCAATGTCCTTTCCCGGTCTATGGATGAGCTTATATGAATATGCTGCAAGGAATTCAGTCCATCTCATCATTCTGGGTGACAGGATGATTGGAGTTGGTTTATCTCTGGCCACAATTCAAGGCGCAGAATTGTCCTCATGTGAAACTTACTGTACATACTTCTCAAGAAGCCACAGTATGGACAGATTATGGCTAAACAGACCGGGTCCAGGTTAGCATAGGATAAGGATGTTTCTCCTTATTTATTCAACTTATATGCTGAATATTTATTAAGAAAAACTGGATTGCAGAAAGAGTAGTACATTTTTTTAAATTGGAGGGAAAACCCAGTAATCTGAATGCTGCAGAGGATACTACTCTGGTAGCTGAATGTGAAAATAGACCGCAAACTTATAAAAGTGGAACAGAGTGATTTTAATTTTAAAAAAATCAACATTATGTTATACAGCATCAGGCCTGAATGCAGTAAAATATTGATGGTAGATATTGGAATAACTATCAAGTTGTAAGTTCATTTGTGGTAGCAACAGCCTTTATTGTGTTATGTATGTAGGTTTAAATGTTATTGGTTTATTTGAATTGGTCTTGTAAAATGTCAAATGGTATTGGTTTAAATAGTGCGGGAAGAAACCCTGCACTCCCATTGGCTAGCAGCTACGGCTGCCGGCTATAAGAAGCAGCCGTAGCCTTACCCGGACGGGTCCATTCGAGCTGTTGTCATTAATAAAGTCTTTTGCTGGAATCCTCGCGTCTGACTCTTCATGCAAACTTAACACTGGCGACGAGGTGGGATTTCCCTGAAGAGAAGACGACGCGACGAACAAGCAACTGAGCGAGATGGCTGCGCTGAACACCCCCCAGCACCGTTCGATCCGGCGACGGAAGACTGGGAATCGTATGCAGACCGGTTCCACATGTTCCTGGAAGGGAACGATCTCGCCGGCATCCCCGAGAGACGGAAGAGGGCGGTCTTTCTCACACACTGCGGTCCGGCAGTCTTCAAAATGGCGAAGGCGTTGGCGGGAGCAGCAGAATTGAAGGTAATAGAATGGCCCGAATTAGAAAGACTTTTAAGAGCCCATTACGCCCCACAAGTATCGTGCCTCATTAAGAGACACGAATTTTACCGTCGGGATCAAGGGATAGCGAGAGTGTTAATGACTTCGTGGCAAGCTTAAGGACATTGGGGGTGCTTGTGACTTTACCAACGAAGAGGCCATGCGTGATCGGTTTGTTTTGGGCCTTAAAGATAAGATCTTACAAAGCAAACTGTTAATGAAACCAAAAATCACGCTTAAAGAGGCTATTGAAGAGGCTGTTTCAGCAGAAGCCACCAAGTCCTCAGCTGCGGCCATGAAAAAGATTAACAAGGCCTCGAGCCAGGCCTCAAGCCATTCTGATGGGGAAAAATCCTCAACAACTCATTGCAAACAAATAGACTCTGATTCGGATAGCAGTGAGGAAGAAGAGGGGATTTTAAGCTCAGAATGGAGAAGAAAAGAAAAGACTCTGAGAAAAACAGGCAAGGATTCGTTGCAGAGGCTGTGGGGGGCCACCCCCGCACTGAATGCAAGTTCTTTGACTCCATTTGCCTACGTGAGAAACGGGGCCATAGCCAGAGTCTGCAAATCATCCAGAACTCCACCATTCAGGAAGAAATTTCCTGAGGAAGATTTTAAGCCCAACAATTTAATTGGAAAAATGGGGCGAAATCAAAAGCAAATGGCAAGAGTGAAACTCACCAAACAATATCCATTGGTCAGTCTTCACATTTAAATAGCAGAAAAGTACATGTGAAGGTGTTTATTGAAGGGAGACCGTGCCACATGGAAGTGGACTCAGGCTCTTATTTATCTATGGTGTCATGGGACACTATACACAGACTCTTTCCAAGAATTCAGAAAAACATTTCCAGAAGCAAGCACTGACCCTCAAAGACTACCAAGGGAACAAGATTCCAGTAGTTGGAGCGAGGAATTCAACGTGCAGTTTAAAGGCCACACCAAACGTTTGCCACTGACCATCGTGGACAAGGATCGCCCAAGTTTGCTGGGACTTGAGTGGTTCAAGCCACTTGGCATCGAGGTGACTGGCATCCATCACGTGAGCAGTTCTGACTGGGAAGAGTCCTTGAAGTCTGAGTTTCCAGAGGTCTTCAGCGAAGGACTGGGCAAGTATATGGGGACCCCTATTGCTTTCAGTTTAGACCCCAAGGTGCCCCCAATTCGTTTAAAGCCCAGGAGGGTTCCATTTGCTTTAAAGGAAAAAATTGATGCACAATTAGATAAGCTCATCGCCCGGGGTTTTGGAACCTACTGACCACTCCAGATGGGAAACACCCATAGTCACACCAGTCAAGGCTGATGGGTCAGTGAGAATCTGTGGTGACTACAAGGGGACACTTAACCATGCGCTGCAGCAGAGCGCATACCCTGTACCTGTTGTGCATCATCTGCTCCATTCCCTTGGCAGGGGTACAGTATTTGCTAAACTGGACTTAGCTCAGGCATATCAACAATTAACAGTTGATGATGCCACTGCAGAGGCACAAACAATTGTGACTCATAGAGGTGCCTTCAAATGTAAAAGACTACAATTTGGAGTAAGCGTGGCACCTGGCATTTTTCAAAGTCTTATGGAAAGAATGTTGCAAGGACTGCCTGGGGTAGTGCCTTATTTTGATGATGTGTTAATCTCTGCTGAAAATGACACTCAGCTTCAAGAGAGACTCAGAGAAGTCCTTACCAGATTCAGAAAAGCAGGTTTGAAAGTCAAGGAAGACAAATGCACTCTCAAAACAGACAGAGTTGAATTCCTGGGGTACATGATTGATAAACAGGGCATCCACCCCACTGATGCCAAGGTTAAAGCGATCAAGGAAGCCCCTAAACCTCGTTGCAAGTCAGATCTGCAAGCCTTCCTTGGCCTTATTAACTTTTATCACATGTTTCTACCTCACAAAGCATCTATTGCTGAACCCTTACATCGTTACTTGATAAGAAGGCTGCTTGGATCTGGGGGCGGAAGGAACAGTCAGCATTTAACAGTATTAAGAGACTAATCACGTCTGATGCTGTGTTGATTCAATTCTCTGAGAATTTACCTGTTGTTCTGACTTGTGATGCATCCCCTTTTGGAGTGGGAGGGGTTTTGAGCCAGGCTTCCCAATGGCCGGAAGCCCCAATTGCATTCTACTCTCGCACGCTGTCCAAAGCAGAGAGGAACTACAGCCAATTGGACAAGGAGGCTTTAGCAGTTGTAGCAGCTGTTAAGAAATTTCATGAATATCTGTATGGCAGGTCATTCACCATTGTTACAGATCACAAACCTTTGCTTGGCATCGTGGCAGGAGACAAACCTACACCTATTATCCTGTCACCAAGAATGCTGAGGTGGACTGAATTTCTTGCAGCCTACTCCTACAAACTGATTCACAGGCCTGGCAAGGACATTGGACATGCTGATGCACTGAGTCGTTGCCCACTACCTTGCCACAAGGAAGACTGTGAACTTGAGACTCACACCTTTTTCCTGGAGACCGTTGCTAAGCTTCCAGTCCATGCTGCTGAGATTGCCAGAGAATCTGCCAAAGATGCTGTGTTGGCACCTGTTATGGGCTGGATTAAGAAAGGTTGGCCTCTTCAAGATCTACCTCACTTTGCAACCTTTCAAATCCAGGCAAACTGAATTATCTGTATTAAGAGGATGTATTTTGTGGGGTAACAGGGTGGTTATTCCTGCAAAACTGCAAAGGGAGGTTTTGGAAATGTTACATGAGGGTCATCCTGGGATTGTAAGGATGAAAGGTTTGGCCAGGAGTTGTATGGTGGCCAGGTATTGACAAAATGGTTGAAAACTGGTTGCATCTTGTCCCAATTGCCAGGTAGTCAGGCCTGCCCCACCTCACACACAGGAATGGGAATGTCCTAGGGCCCATGGTCTAGAATCCACATTGATTTTGCAGGTCCTACAAGAGGGCACACGTTTCTAGTAATTGTTGATGCATACTCCAAATGGCTAGAGGTTATTCTCATGACTTCTACTACTACTGAGGCTGTTATCAAGCAGCTCAAAGCTCTTTGTAACCCATGGGTTACCAGATGTCCTTGTCTCTGACAATGGCCCTCAATTCACGTCTAACATTTTTGAATCCTTTCTAGCTCAACAGGGCATCAGACATGCCCTTACAGCCCCTGGCACCCTTCGCCAACGGCCGGGCTGAACGTATGGTTGCTTTACCAAAGAAAAGCTTCAGCAGCTGGGTCCTGGGGACATCTCTGAGAAGCTTGAAAGCTTCTTAGTGTTCAGCACTCCTAGCCCATCAACTAACTTGTCCCCAGCAGAGTTGTTAATGGGCAGGAAACTTAGGTCTTCCCTTGACCGACTTCATCCCACTTATGCACCCACACCACTGGATTCCACTTCCAAAGTTCGTTCTTTCAGTGTGGGAGATTCTGTCTATGCTAGGAACCTTACAGGTGAACCTTGTGGATTCCTGCTGAAATAACTCACATCACTGGCCCCTTTTCTTACAGGGTTCAAACAGAGGATGGCCTCCTCTGGAGCAGGCACATTGACCAACTTAGATCCCGTTCACTCAGGAACATCGCCCCTCTCTCTAGGTCCCTCACCTGATGTCTCTTCTAGGGGGAAGGGGAGGAACAGGAGGAATATCAGCAAACAGGAATCAACCCCTTGTGTAACGAGCCATTGCGGCAGGAACCATCCCGAACCCTGTCACAATGCCAAGATCCATCCTAGAAGTAGTAGAGTCATTACGACAGGAACCATCCCGAACCCTGTCACAATGCCTAGATCCATCCTTAGAAGTGGAAGATTGTACATCACTACCAGATTTGGGTGTTGACATTGGAATGGAGATGGGTTGGGAGGAGAGACCAGATTCTAACAGTCTAACAGGGTCTTCTTTCACAGGAAGTCCTAACAGGGAAATGTCAGCAGACACATTTCCCTCTCACTGGGTGAGAACAATAAAGATTCTGAACCACGAAGGTCTCAACGTACACGTAAGAGCCCCACCTATTTAAGGGAATACATTAGATAGGTTGGGGTTTGGTATGGACTGAACCTAGTGGGGAGGTGTTATGTATGTAGGTTTAAATGTTATTGGTTTATTTGAATTGGTCTTGTAAAATGTCAAATGGTTGGTTTAAATAGTGCGGGAAGAAACCCTGCACTCCCATTTGGCTAGCAGCTACGCTGCCGGCTATAAGAAGCCGTAGCCTTACCCGGACGGGTCCATTCGAGCTGTTGTCATTAATAAAGTCTTTTGCTGGCCCTCGCCTGACTCTTCATGCAAACTTAACAATTTTATTCATTATGATATTTATGCCTCCAGAGATCAGAATGGTATAGGCAATGATTTACCAGGTGATATTCTATGGAAGCAAAGGATTCTCGTGAAGCAGTGTAGAAAGAATACTGATGCTTTTGGAATGTTGAAGAAGACTCCTGAGAATACTGTGGACAACCAAGAAATTCAAAATGATGAATCATCCAATAAACCAATCCAAAGTTCTTAGTCAGGCAACAAAATGATCAATCTCAAATAATCATACTTTAGACACATTATTATGGAAACACCTTGCTATCCAAGGAAATTCACAATAATATTAAATTTGGAAATAAAGAGAAGAAGTTTGAGCAGGTAGATTCAATAAGAGTGATAGTAGTGCCCTGTTGGAACAACTAAAGGCCATGTTGGAGACAGATCTTCTGAAAGAAATTCTATATATGCATTGCTAAGAGCCAATACCAGTTTGATGGCACACTTCATATTTATATTTACAAACACACACACATACCTGTGGACAAAACGCAAGATTGTATACACAGAAGCATTTACTGAGTGGTGAGTTTCCAAATTTGTTTCCAATGGAAATTACCAATCAATAGTGACATGAAAGAGAACCTGGGCAAAATACATTTTTCTTCATATTTATAAAATGTGGGGGTTGGAGGGGAATTTTTGGAACAGGTGGGGATTATCTTAATTTTGGAGTTGTTCTTTTAGGATGAATTTTGTGCAATCTTACTAATAACCCAAATCACTGAAAGGTTGGCCCATTTGATTGATGC
>CM019148.1:321794830-321841590 GCA_009733165.1 Naja naja | reverse complement strand
AAAGATTTATTTATTTATTTATTATAATGGGGGCTTTATGCCTACCCATCCGAAGACTCGGGCGGCTTACAATAAAACAAACACAATAAATATTAAAAAGAATTAAATTAATGGTCCCAATTAATACAAAACATTAAAAGCCACAAAATCTAAACACCCCCACCCATAGGTCACAGCCCGGCTTGGTGAAATAACCAGGTCTTCAAGTCATGGCGGAAGGTGCGGAGGTCAGGGGCCAAGCGAGCCCCAGGGAAGTTGGTTCCAGAGTTCAGGGACCGCGACAGAGTAGGCACGTCATCGGGGGACCGCCAGCCGGCATTGCCCGGCTGATGGGACCCCAAGTCCCTGTCTGTGACTTCCAGGGCGGTTAGTATTCGATGTCGGCAGCAGTCTCTCCCTTAAATAATAAGGACCCATGTCATGTAGGACTTTGTATGTTAAAGTTAAAACCTTGAATCTCACCCGGAGGGCAACCGGCAACCAATGCAGGCAGCGCAGGGGGGCTAACATGGGAGAACCAGGAAACTCCCATCACCGCCCGCGCCGCCGCATTTTGCACCAGCTGCAGTCTCCGGATGGTATGCAAGGGCAGTCCTAAATAGAGAGCGTTGCAATAGTCGAGTCGCGAGGTAACAAGGGCATGAGTGACGTACGCAGGGCATCCCGGTCCAGGAACGGGCGAAGCTGGCGAACCAGCCGGACCTGGGCAAAGCCCCCCTGGCGACGGCTCCCACCTGCTCCTCCAACCGGGCCATGCATCCAGGAGGACCCCCAGGTCCTCGCCCTGTCCACAGGGGGCAACACCACTCCCCCTATGGTCAACGATGGACATTCTAAGCTGGAACGGGATGCCGGTATGTACAACCACTCAGTCTTGCCGGGTTGAGTCGAAGCATGTTGCCGTCCATCCAGATTCGTACCGCATCCAGACAGCGAGTCATCACGGAGAGGGCATCACTGATCTGGTTTGGGGTGGAAATATACAGTTGAGTATCATCCGCATATTGATGATACCTCACCCCAAAACCACGGATGATCTCACCCAGCGGTTTCATGTAGATGTTAAATAAGAGGGGGAGAGGACCGACCCCTGAGGGACCCCACAGTGAGCGCCCTTGGGGACGACCTCTGCCCCCTGCCAACACCGATTGCGACCGCCCCGCGAGGTAGGAGGAGAGCCACCGAAGAACAGTGCCCCCCACCCCCAACCCCACAGGCGTCGCAAAAGGATACCATGGTCGATGGTATCGAAAGCCGCTGAGAGGTCTAATAGGACCAGGACAGAGGAAAACCCCTGTCCCGTGCCCTCAGAGATCATCCAACAGTGCGACCAATGCCGTCTCCGTGCTGAAACCAGGCCGGAAGCCCGATTGGTACGGATCGAGGTAGTCCGTTTCCTCCAGGAAAAGCGGAAATTGCCGGCCACCACACTCTCAACAACCTTCGCCAAAAAGCGAAGGTTGGAGACTGGACGAAAGTTGTCTAACACGGTCGGGTCCAGGGCAGGCTTCTTCAGGAGGGGCTCACCACCGCCTCCTTCAAGGCGGAGGAAAGACACCCTCTCTCAAAGAAGCGTTGACAACTGCCCGGATCCAGCCGCAGGTGACCTCCCTGGCGGCATAAGCCAACCAGGAGAGGCACGGGTCCAACAAACATGTGGTGGACATCAGCGCCGCATAATCCCGTCCCACTTCATCCTCGGAAACAGGATCGACTCATCCCAGAACGTAATGGCCAGACTCCCGTACCCGCTCCTCCAACCACTGCAAATCAGAGGACAACCCGCTCCGAATCCGCGCGATCTTATCTGACAGATATTGCCCAAATTCTCAGCCCTTCCCGCAACGGGTCCGGCCCCTCCTCTGGACGAAGAAGGAGCGTGTGACCCGAACAGGGCGGCTGGGCGTTATCTGCGGGACGTATGAGAGCGGAGAGATAAGACATTCTCGCTGCTCTCATCGCTCCCAGGTAAGTCCTAATATGGGCTCTTAACTGGGCTCGATCGGCCTGGGAGCGGGTGGCCCTCCACCTGCTCTCTAAGCCCCTTCGCGCTTTCATCTCCGGAGCTCCTCTGAATACCAGGGAGCCATTTATCTGTATTTACTCCCTTTGTTCTTGTTTATGTTCATACTTATACATGTTATCTAGTACATGTTTGACAAACAAATACATAAAATAAAATAAATCCCTTTATAATGCTTTTTGAGATGCATTCTGATGGAATGGCAAGTGGAACTTCTCTCCACCTTTCTCTTCTATGCAATGCTGAATTACCTCAGTTTGATTACTAGATTACTTCAGTCCCACAAAGGTATCAATTATATTTTGATACTTATGACATGACTAATCCACGATGACAGGGATTACAATAATTTTATCAGATACATGTTTTCAAGAGTTCTCTACCCCTTCAGGACATGGCTCATAGCCTGGTATACTCTTGCACATGCATTGTTTTTAGAGGATTTTTTTTCCTCCAAAGCAATTAAAAAAACCTTTTATTTTCAGGCTATTTATTTATTTATTTATTTATTTATTTATTTATTTATTTTTTGTATTTCTTAACTGCCCATTTCATTGTATCATCCTATAACAACAGTCACACTTTCTTTTCTTTTTTTAAATGATATTTAAATAAGAGAGGAGCAAGGATAGAAGAAATAGTCAAGGGCATGATCAGTGGAAAAAAAAGGGAAATGGTCAAACACTTAAGGCTAAATACTTGATCTTGCCTATATGTTGACTTCATGACATTGCGGTTTTACTCCGAGCAGTGGAGACATAATAAGTCACTTAATATCAAGTGACTTTGGCTTACTCTCAGGGCAACTTAAACAAGCTTGTAGTTTGATATCACAACATTAACTAATTCACCAAAAGAAGGCTGAAAAATATATACTCCACTTTCCATCTGGATGCTTATCTGACATGCAAATATTCACACACATACATTTGTTATATGATATACACACATACACACACACATTAATATGGCATATCTACTTGTCTGTCTATCTATGTCTTCTAGACCAGCCCTTCTTGTGATATTTTCTTCATATGGTGAAGAATTTTGGAAGATTCGAAATCTTGCACACTTTTGTGTGAAAATTGCAATAAAAGTATGACATAACTACAGTATTGGTTTTGATTTTTTTTGTATCAGGAATATTTTGGTATCCATGGAAGAAAAGCCTGCTAGCAGGTGGTTCTGACAATATAAAGCAGTCCTACAGTAAATAGGAAACAATTTACTGCAATCGTATAAGTACCTTAAATTGCAAAGAGATGAGTAACTGACGACCCAAGAATCACACACCTAGTAGCCACTAAATGTATTCGCAAAGGCTTACCTATGTGAAAATTTACTGAGGAAATTAGGGTAACGAGTAGCATTGTCAAGCAGTCATTTCATTTCTAGCCCAAGAATTGTTCTTCTGATTAGCTTCATTTTGTGTACTTGGCACAGCAAAATTAGTAAAGGCAGATTTTTAAATAGAATATCTCACTAATTTTAATGTCTATTCAGAACTAGATATTTACCAGCCAAAACAGTTACAGCTCAGAGCTTACTGTAAGCCACAGGGGTTCGTGAGAAATCAAAGCAGATGAAATTTTAGAGATATATTTGAGAATAGTCACAGCAAGGAAATATGCCAGCACCTTGTTAAATGTGATTCACACAGTTCCAGTCATCAAACCACAGCTCCAAAATTTCAGCCCCCAAAAGGAAAGCCACCTTTCACACAGTAGCAGTTATTTGGAGGTACTTAGTGAAATTTTCTAAATGCTGTTTGCCTCTGAAAATAATGACAATTGTTGATAATTTGTAAATAGAAAGAAAGGGCAGTTAACTGAGTCACTATAATCTATATTTGAAGGTGAAAAGTGAGACTAAGAATATGATCATCTACACTCTTCCTACATTCAACCACATTTTGCTTTCACGATTCTTGTGCCATTAAAGAACTCCCACATCTTTCAACTGATTTGATGAAATCTTACTGATGAATGTTAAACTAGCATACAGCAAAAAAAAATTTTTTTTCAACTTTTTCCCCTCTTTGCAGGAATCCTTTCCATGCTGACTTGCCTGGAAGAAATCCTTTTATAAATGTTTCAGTGCATTTCAGAACATTAGTTTCTGGAACTTATTTGCTTTAATGGAGTTTCCTGCTTCTGTTGTACTGGAGAAATATTAGCAGTGGGCAGCCACCATTTTCCTCCAAGGAAGAGCCTTCATATAAGCTTATTGAGAAACTAATACATTACTTGTCACAGCAGGTGGCAGCACATGGCAATGAAGGCTGATCTTAAGAAAAATAAGCAGCATCAAACCTGGTTAGTACTTGGTTAGAGACCAGTGGGGAACCCCAGATTGTAGGCTGGATTGGGAAATTTAAAGGAGAAAAAAACCCAAGAAGATGATCAATCACTTCTATATATAATAAGGACATTATCCTTATCACCAGGAAATGAGCTTTTACCTCAGAAGTGTATGTGTGTGTTTTTGTCTGTTTATGCAGGCACAAAAAAGAATGATATCTAAATATCATTCTTTCTAAATATAGTGTAGTTGGATTAGAGTACTGAAACAGTCCTCATAGTGCAGGTGATTGGATTATGATGACAGTTGGGACCAGAATTGCCCTAGCTAAGCAACACGGTTGTAAAGCATAATATCACATACTTAGCAATGGCAGTCCCAGGAACTCCTAGTTGCCATTGTAACCCCAGGTGTGTGAGTCCTTAAGCAAAAAGAGGCAGGAGTTCAAGGTAAGGAGGCCAGGGGTGGCCACACATGCACAAACACAGACACACACACACACACACACACACACAGTGAAGGTCTAGCAAGGACAGCACAGACCATGTGCAAGTTGAGGGAGCCCAGGGGTGGGTGGAGGGAGAGAGAGAGAGAGAGAAGGTCTGGCAGGGACAGCACAGACCATGTGCAAGTTGAGGGAGGCCAGGGAAGGTCTGAGAAAGTTGGCTGAGGCTGAATGTGAGCAAGACGATTTATAGGAGGGGGAAAGGGTGTTGGTGCTTAACTGACATTCCCATTCTCTGGGAGCTGTGGAGAGCATCCAGGCCAGGAAAATGTTTCTGTCTGCTGTTCAATAGGCTGAGCAGATTTCTGAGGACACTCCTGCTTGCTTCTTGTCCCAAGAGTCCCCAGTTTTGGCGAAGTTGAAGTGATAAGTTCATTGCTATTCTCCTTCACTGTTGCTCTTAGACTTGGCCAGGAATGGACCCAGAACCAGATGGTCACTGGGTGGGGCTGGATGCTCTTTACAGCTCCCAGAGAATGGGCATATCAGGTAAGCACCTATGCCCTTTCTCCTGTGAGCTGTTCTGAGCATCCAGGCCAGGGACATACCAAAGCTGGCATGTCCTATGGGAGGGTCTCCATCTGGTTTGGAGTCCCCTTTCTTGTGTGAATTCTCTGTAAGACACGTCTGCCAAAAGCTGAGACAAAAACATCCAGTCTATGATGTCTTATGAAGGGCAACGGTGACGACCATGTCACCGCCTTGCAGATTTCATCGACTGAGGCTGAACATAAGCAAGAAGTTTATAGGAGGGTGGGGGGAAGTAAAATTAACTTACTTGAGGTTTTCCCTACCAGCTTCCCAGTTGCTTTTGTTTTATGGAAAACTGGCAAGGAAGGTCAGAAATGGAAATTACAGGACTACAAGTCCCTGTAGTGTCGTTAATTGAAAGCCAGCCATTCAAGCACCCATTACATCACCATGATCACATGACTGCAGGAACCTCAAGGACTGATTGTACATCAGTTTGTTCAGCACCACTGTAACCTCACATGGTTGCTGAAGAAATGGATACAAGTGGAGAATTGCCTTTATTTCACACGGAATTACAGTCCAAAGCCTGTCTTTTTATTCTCTTTCCATATTTCTCATAAAAGATTGGTCATCTTACTGCTGAATCTCTAGCCCCATAAAAAATGGGCTTGATTTTGAATTAATAGTGCACCATTCATATTATACATCACATTTTGAAAAAAAAAAGAGATGCAGGAAAAAGCAAATTAGGGAGCTGTTTTTCAGACAGCATTTTTTAAGATGAGATCAGGAAGGGAGGGGGAGAAATTTGGGGGACTGTCAGTACAGAATAGGTTTCAGAGTCATCGACTTTGATTATTTTCTGTGATTTCCAGGGTTCTTTTTTTCATTAAAACAAGGTTGTGTAATTCAGTGCATTAAGGGCAGAAGATAAATAAATTACATTGTACCTGCAAAGATTTGCATGAATTATATGGACAAAAAAATGATCTGACAGAAACTATCACAAAGGGATGGGGGAGATTACATCAATAAGATTTTCAGCCAGATGCCTTAGTTATAACTGGAAATGGAAGTGCTATTTCCCAGATGAAAAGCAGACAAGTTAAAAAGAAGAGAAGAAGAAAGGTCTCTATAAGTGATAACTTAGACAATCCAAATGACATTGCAGGAGAGATTGTGATAAGGGTGGTTCATTAGCTCACATCTATCACTTACATAGCCTCAGTAGCATGTAAACGACTGTATAATCCTTATCATGTTCACACAAAAACAATGTATTTTGAGGGACTCAGATAGAGAGAATTGAAGGTCAACAAGCAAATTTCTTACTGATTTGAAGCTTAAATCTAGGTTTCTAAGGCCCCAATTGTAAGTCCTTTTTTTCTTAGAGATTTACTGTTCAGCTTCATAAGATGGTATTGGTTCATTATGAGAGTGGGACTTCTTTAATGTTGTGTTCGATGTTATCAATATTCTAGCAAAGAGTGATATTTCATCTATCCTTCCCAAGGACAATACTTGTTCTAGCCATGACCTAACCATATCAAGACAGAATTCAAAGTGGACACATTTCCTTCTAGTAATATTATTTTCTGCTGCAACCTCAAGTCATGTGTAAGAATCAGAAAGGCAACCTTAAAGTACTAATATATGCAAAATGCATCAATCATCGAACACCTGCAAGGTGCATTTATATAACATATTAAGCTAACATGAAGCCAGCTAATTTGTGGTCAGTGTGTTGTGCCAACACTACGGTAGCATTGGCACATTATCATTATGTATGAATACACAGGTAACATAATATTATAGCTAGAAGTAATTTTAGTAAAAGTTCAATCTACTTTACCCTTCCACTGTTGTGGCTCCAGAAACAAACAAACTAACCAAACCAGAATTGTTTTAAAAAATGCTATGAAGTATATAGAAATTATTAGGAAATAAAACAAGAGTTTAGAGATTGCTATATGCACTCTTGAAATTCTAATATCTTGAAAACACTAAAGTCAGGCACCACATAGTTTCATGAAAATTTCTTGATAGATAAAATATTTTTGATTGATTATGTGGTATCAAGTTATTGTTGACTGCTAACAACTACACAGGTCAGGGTTTTTAAGAATGATCTGTCCCCAACCTGCTCCTTCACATTTTTCAATAATGTACCTATTAAAGCTGTACACCTTGCTTTTCATTGGCCTCTTCTTCTCTTTTCTTCCACATTTCCCAACACTAAAGACTTTTCTAGAGAGTTAGGGCATAATGTGCCCAAAGTATGATCATCTGAGCCCAAGCATTTGTGCTATGTGTGAGTATACTGGATTTTGTTTGTTTGTTTGTTTGATTGATTGATTGATGTCCCACTGGCTTGTTTTCTTGACTATCCAAGATATTCTCAATAGTCTCATCCAATTCCAAAGTACAAAGGTGTCACTATTTTTTTCCTATCCTGCTTGCTCAATATCCCACTTTCACTTCCATACAGCATCTCAAATGATCCCTCATATGATTTTGATCTTTATAAGTATAGACAAATCCTAGCATCTGAATATTTTTCCAAGGCCTTTCTGGCTAGTCCAGGTGCTAGTCTGCTAGTCTTCTTTACCATTGGTTACTTTACTGTTTATAACCTAACATATCAGTTCTCCAAAAGCCTAAAGTCTAGACTTATACTATATCTGTTGGGAAATTTCTACGTAGTACAATTAACAGAAAGAAGAATTGAGACAAAGAGGTTGAATATATGGATGAGTAAGAGAAGATTTTAGGACATGTATCAAAGATAAGGATGAAAATAAAGTTATATAAAAAGGCGAGTCACTCTACGAGTGAGATGGGATTTGGAATTATTTGACTTTTTTTAAAATAAACTTTATTGCTGGCTATGACATGGCTATCTTTTTTGGAGATGGAACTTTTTATTGTGACGAAGTTCCGACTTCAAAAAAGATAAGGATACTTTTAATAGCCAGGAATTTTATTATGCCTTAGGGAAATTGCTTAATTCTCTTTAGATAAGCTTTTCACAGTTAGGGAAAATAGTTTATCTGCTTAAGATTTCTAATACCTCTTAATTATATCCTTCTTGGATAAGGCTTGGTCTAAATGATCCCTTTCCTGGGTTGATTTTACATGGCTACCTCTATCCCCTTCTACCTACTCATGTTATACATGTCTAATTTGTTCCTGCAGAGCTTCACACAGTCGCCTGATTCCCCAAGGAGAGAGGAAAACAAAGCATGCCTTCAATGCACACAGAAAAGTAACAGATTGTCCTGAGATGTGGCTACCCCATGTGTTCTGGCACATACTCTCAGTCTATTTACTGTATTGTGCCATATGTTTATGGGTGGGGGGAGAGAAAAGAGACAAAATAGTTGAAAAGAGAAGTGCTTGCTTCTAGATGCCTGAATCTTTTATACATTGTCAAATGAAGTATTTAGCATAGAAGGATCCAATGAGGCTGTTTATCTGTCCGTGTGTCTATTCTTTCTCAGTCTGCAAACACATAAAAGAAAGTACAGCATGATGAAGATTTAGCTTAATTCACTATTAGCTTGGCAAAACAGGACTTCTAGTTGGGAAACGCTGCTGGAGAAATTCTTGGTATCAGAGCAATTCAAGTGATACTTCAATGAAAGACCTGTTTGTTCACTGGACTGAAAACAAAGATAGTTGATTTTGCTCACTCTGGAACACCTTCTCACACTGCTTCAGCTACCTTGTAGTTGATTAAATCTCATATAACAATAATCACTTCCTTTCCTCTAAGGTTTCCCTCAGTCAACACCTGTTCAAGTGCCTAGAAATCATCAGATTAAAGCTATATATATGCTTATAGGCTCACTACACTTTCCCCCTTTCAATTTGGGCAGAAAACAACAGAACAAACAAAAACTTTCCTGATTTCCATCTCTGATTATTTTCGTTTTAATAGATCTATACAAAATGGACCCATTTATCATCAGTGTGGGCTTCTCTTTCTTAAACCGCCTTCAAAACAGCCTGGAAGTCATCTATGTATAAAGCATAGTATATAATGAAAAGCAAAAAGGAACAACAACAGGATAAAAAAAGACCAACTCGACAAAGGAAGATTGATGGCAATAAATATAGAGAAGTATCACAAAGCCAACTTCACTTTTGGCAAACTCCAGGACCACATTTGTCATCTGCAATGCTTTCTCCCCAGTGCAGGTTCCTTGTTAAAGGAACCAGCTTGAGCAGTCCATGCCCAGGAGAGGTAGAGGTGAGGAAGTGAAGACATCATTCTTCATTACTCACTCCAAAAAAGTAGGAGAAATAAGAGAGCTGGCCACTGTGCAGCCTTGATTAATTACCAGTCCTGGCAATAACAGTAAATGTACCAAAAAAAAAAGTTAGAATCAATTTTCTAGCTGCTCACATACACAGCCAAAATGCTTTAAATGAGAGCCATGAATAGAAAAAGGGGAAGATGTTTATGCTGAGACCCTAAAGATAAAAGCAAACTATTCAGGAAGGTTTTTTTTAAAGATCTTTTATAGCCTACCTTGCTATTTTAATTCAGTTTCCCAAAATACTTACCTTGCATTGTGTCTGAATATGTGGATGGATGAATGGATGAATGGATGAATAGATGGATGGATGGTGTATGATTAAGACAGCCTTCTTTATTATAGACAATATTATAACTTGTGAAGCTATTTTTCTGATGAAACATATGCTCTTGTGTAGCATTCACAGTTAATGTTTCAAATGTAGACCTACATAAATAGAGGATTTTTATTTTATTTTTATTTATTTATTTGTCAAGCAAGTATTAGATAACAGGTATAAGTATAAACATGAAATGGATACAAATAAAAAAGAAACAATAGGACAGGAATGGTAGGCACATTGGTGCGCTTATGCACGCCCTCTACAGACTTCTTAGGAAAGGGGTGAGGTCAATAGTACACAGTCTAAAGTTAAAGTTTTTGGGGTTTGGGGAAGAAACCAGAGTCAGGCAGAGTATTCCAGACATTGACCACTCTGTTGCTGAAGTCGTATTTCCTGCAACCAAGTTTGGTGCGGTTACCTTGAGTTTGTATCTATTGTTGTGGTTGAGGCTGAAGTATTCATTGACAGGTAAGACATTGCAGTAGATAATTTTATGTACTATACTTAGATCGGACCGAAAGTGGCGTAGTTCTAGGATGTCTAGGTCTAAAATTTCAAGTCTGGTGGCATAAGGTATTCTTCTACAAGTAGAGGAGTGGAGAACACTTCTCATGAAATATTTCTGGACTTTCTCAACTCTATTAATATTCAATATGTAATGCGGGTTCCAGACTGATGAACTGTATTCAAGTATTGGTCTAGCAAATGTTTTGTATGATCTAGTTAGTAGTGTGATATTACCGGAGAAAAAGCTATGCAGAATTGGGTTAACAACTCTGCCTTTTTAGCTATGTAGTTATAGTGGGCTCTAGCACTTAGATCATTAGAGATGAGTACTCCAAGCTGCTTGACATAGTTGAGGTCATCAGCAAGATCTTGACTATTCAGTTTGTATTTTATTTTCTAATTTTTTTGCCAATACGTAAGACAGAACACTTGTTTGTTGAGATTTCAAGTTACCATATTTTTGACCATTCTGACACATAGTCAAGGTCATTTTGAAGGGTAGCAGTATTGTCAGTGGTGTTGAATAGCTTTACATCATCAGCAAAAAGAATGCAGTTGCTCTTAATATGATCACAGAGGTCATTTATGTAGAGTATAAAGAGGGTTGATCCTAGAACACTGCCTTGGGGGACACACTGTTGACAGGTACAGGATCTGATAGGGCGCTCCCTATTTTGACCATTTGTTGTCTGTTTGACAGGAATGCATCTATCCAGTTATGCAGGTGTCCGGAGATACCATAAGATTTTAGTTTTAGGAGTAGTTTGTCATGTACCACTGAATCAAAGACTTTACAGAAGTCTATGTAAATAGAGTCAATTGCTTTGTCCTGATCAAGTTGTGTAGTCCATGTTTTTGCAGTGTAGGAGTTGCAGATTACAGGATAGTTTTTTCTGAAACCATATTGTTTGTTAAAGAGTAGGTTGTTTGTCTTTAAGTGGAGGATAATGGATTGGTTAATAATTGATTCCATGACTTTACAGGTGATGCAACATAAAGAGATTGGACTGTAATTTTCAACTAGGCTGAGGTCTCCCTTTTTGAAGATGGGGATGACTGTGGATAGTGACCATAGGTTTGGCAAGGAGCTAGTCCTGAAAGATTTTTCAAACATGATGCTTAGAGATTCTGCTATGGCAGTGGATAGCTTTTTTAAGAAGTAGGCACATATTCTGTCTGGTCCAATAGATAGAGATAGTTTTAGATTGTGTAGTGCTTTTTCAACATTGTCTTCTGTAAAATTGATATGTATTAGATCATTGTAGTTTCAAAATTCTTCCTAATCCACAGACCTTAAAAACATGCCAAAATTTTAGAATTATTTTATAAATGTTAAGGCATGTCAAGTGAAACTATTAGGAAGGCAGTTACAATATATTATTTAGAACAGAAGAAGGGAAATTAGTTTTTACACAAAAGGAATACTAGAGAATTGAATAACATCTACCTATCTGTTGAGTTGGCTACTGCTAAATTGTTCTCAGTTATCATTGCATGGAAGCTCTATCATCAGCACATACATGTGGCACACTATCAACAATATAGGGTCATGATTTGCTCAAGGTTTATTGCTGTTGCTAGTAGCTACATGTTGATGTGGTCAAGTTACTCAATTTTCAGTCTGTCTCACATAAGATGAATGTGGATTGAAGTGAAACAAACTACATATTTTGGAAGGATGCATTGCTTTCCTTGTATTAGGAACTTACAAACATCACTATTTCATAGTAGACATTAAGGTCCATTAACAACAAAAATATCAAATATGGTTAAAAACTCTAAATGTCATAGGAGAGCATCACTTGGCGGGCTGGAAAAACTAAAAATGTTCCTAGGGCATAGGGCTTCATTTAATACAGAAGTAGGCAACCTATAGTGGTCAGAAGTCAGAATTAATATTTGGTAAGCAGGCAAATGGGCACTAAGTGGGCTACATAGCAGCCCTTCAAAGTAGACCAGACTAAGAAACCAAAATCTTACATGTTAATGCTACATTATGATAAGGCTACAGTAACAGATTCTTGGAGGTCTGAATGCCCTTCCCTCTCCCTCCCTTTATGTCCATGAGAACTTGTGAGAATCTTGTTGAAGATGCTTAGTCTGACTGGGACTCATATTTACAGGTCTGACTGGGACTCATATTTCTTTTATCTGATCATTGTCTAGTTGTGGCTCTTCCTCTTGTTCCTCAAGATTATCATTTTAGCCATATACCCATCATCCATGTAGGCTGGCCTAGATTTGGGTGGAACTGTGGGTAGTTTTCTTTGGTTTTTTTTTAATGATATGTCTATATATTTTATTTTATTAAATGAATGGATCACCCATCTTACCAAAAGCTAACTCTTGGCAGGTTAAATATTAAAAATATTTATTTTGGGATGTACACTACACTTTTCATGTATTTGCCTAATCAAAATGGCAGAAAATCACCAGTTTTCATCAAGAATACACAGAGTTTTCTCTGAGGAATGTAGAAAAATGAATTGGTCACTCAAGACAGCCTGGTAGCAGCATATTAAGCATTCCTGGTTTTTTGTTTGTTTATTTTTTGTTTTGGTCAAAGGAACATTTTTAACTATGTATGATAAAATGCAGGTATAGGCATTACTCAAAACATAGTTCTAAAATTAACCATTATAGCTTGTGCATTCTGAAGCGAAGTTAGCTTGTGCATCCTATGGCATGGTCACTATCAGGATGAGTTATTATATTTACAACCTAAAAAAATGGAAGGAGATAGCCCACATTGTTCTTAGTATGTACAAAGCAAAAGGGGATCAGGTGATGCTCAGATCTCAGTCCTCACACTTTCTGGCGTAGAAAATAATTGTGCCACATTTATCTGACTGGCTCCTGCTCCTGCTAAATCTGAACACATTTTCTCCCCTGCCCCCCCTCCCAATGGGATCTTCTGCCACCCTCCTGTAAGGGCCTGAAGACCTTGCTTTGCCAGTTGGCTTGGGTCCCAGTAGAGGAGCATCATGCTGGAGGTGGCTAATCAACCAATAGCAGATCCCACCGCATACCCACACATGCCCTGTTCCCTCCCTCCCCATCTTACTATAATTTTAATCATAAATTATATTTTTATCACACACAGAGAGTATATTTGTATAGCTTTATTGCTTTTGACCTTGTAAGTCACCCAGAGTCCTTTAGTAGTGAGATGGGTGGCAAACAAATTTAATAAATAAAAACTAAAATAAAATAATAAAATAAATCACTTTGCTATAGTTCTGCTTTATTTTCCAATGCACTGTACGATCAAAAGTACGACCACTAATTGCAGCCACCAGATGTCATTGTGCTGCCCAAGCAAGGCTAGGTGGTCTGTTGAATTAATAATAATAATTTATTAAACTTTTCTGTTGCCCAATTTTCAGTAACTATAGTTTGTTTTCCTCCCTTTTAAGTTCCTTTGTTCTGCAGCATTTGGATCTTAATAAAGCAGCATGTTCATTGCTAACAGATTTATCTATACATCCATCAATTCATCCAAATTTGTGGCCTGTTCCAGAGAGAGTCAGAAGCCAAATGCATGGATGGATCTCAGAGTGCTTATGTGTTTATACATGTTTTCTCCTTCACCCCAGAGATCACTGAGTACCTTGATCATCTTTATGTCCTGTTAATGAAGCCTGTCAACAACTCCTTTTCATTAATTACAGTGGTCAAGGCAAGCACCTGTGAATGGCACATGGGTTGCTGGATGACATTGTCAAGGTCCCTAAATCTGAACACAATCCAAACACCTGCTAACAGAGTAAATGAGTATTTCAGAGTAAATAGCTGTGAGTGGGCAAAAGAGATGATGGAAAAAAACAAAACTTCTAAATGTTTGATTTGCATTTTACAGGTATTTCAATCCGGAGGAATGGGAAGCAACTGCATTTAAATGATGTCAATGTTCAACTACACCTAAGGTAGCTTTTGAAGTAAACTTAGTATACATAGTGTGGTGTCTTGAGGTCTGGCTTAAGCTGGGTACTTAAACTTCAGTTAGAGCAAGCAAAAGAGATTGCTTCCCTCAAATGGATGTACACATTTGGAGAAGTAGAAATCAAACAATTCAAACTAATTCCAGTATGGGACAATTTGTCTATCAATTATAAGAGCTGAATGTTGACCACATTGTTCTGCACTCTGCAGAGAATTTTGAGTTTGGAGCTCATATGGCCCGCAGAAGGACTGGCTGGAAAATTTTTCCTTTCAACTTTATTTTTGGGAATTCCATGAAAGAACACCAACTGACAAGAGTTGTTTCTCATATCAAAAAAGGAGACCAAAAGAATGAACAGAGGTGTAGCATCTTTTTTCACAAAGGAAATAAGTCTTCTACCTGCTGCCTATATAGTAGTGGTGGCTAACCTTTTTGGGCTCCTGTGCCGAAAATTGCATGCGCGCTCACATGCCAGCACCCAGAAGGCAATGCACGCGTGGAATCCCCCGCCATCCTCTTACCTGCACTGCACATGCATGCTCCTCCCAGCTGATTTTCAGCCCGTTTTGTCAGGGAGTAAAAACTGCTTCCATAAATCCCTGCTAATTAGAGGTGGACCGTGCCTTTCTTTGCTGTCAACTTTGAGTAAATAAAACCCGGAAAGTAATCTAAGAAACATATTTTTATTTACAAAATAATAAAACCTAACGGACTACATACCGTCAGCTTAATCTCACACCAAAGGCATTTATAGGAATAAAGTACAAAGGAAGTTACAGGAAGTGAAGAAAAACTTTAGAAGCATGCGCAGTAAATCAGAAATCACAAGACATCCTTATCTCATTGATATGGAGACAAGATAACAAATATTCTAGCTAGCAGGCAACTGCCTGCAAATCTTAGCTTAGGAGCTTAGCAGACAAATTATAAAAATGTAGTGACACGTTTGAGGCCTTTTTAGGCCTCCCAGAGGCTTGAGGGAAGCCTCTGGAGCCTTTGGACGCTGAAAAATGGGCCAGTTTTGTCATTTCCGGAAATATTGGAAGTGATGAAATGGGCCTGTTTTTCGGCCTCCAAAGGCTGCAGAGGCTTTCTTCGAGCCTCTGGGAGGCCGAAAAAGACCTCAAACAGGCCGAAAATCAGCTGGGAGGTGTGTGCATGCTCAGTGCAGGTAAGTTTGGCTGGAGCTCACGTTCCTACACAAATGGCTCTGCATGCCACCTGTGGCACACGTGCCATAGGTTCGCCATCACAGCTATATAGTTTGCCTCTATAGACAGCTCTTACTTGAAAATAATTATCTGGTAGAGAAGATAAATGAGGAGAACACAGTCCACCTATAGGGCTGAGAATATTTATGTTTACATTTATATTTATACTATTAATTTTAACAGAGTCAATCTGAAATGTATTGCTACTTGAAGCCAAGCAGTACAGGTAGTCCTTACAACAGTTCATTTAGTGACTGTTCAAAAGTTACAACGGCACTGAAAAAAAGTGACTTATGACCATTTTCCACATTTACAACCATTACAGCATCCCCATGGTCACGTGATTTACATTTGGATGCTTGACAATTGAGTCACATTTATGACTGTTACAGTGTCCCGGGGTCATGTGATCCCCTTTTGCGACCTTCTGACAGGCCAAGTCAATGGGGAAGGCAGATTCACTTAACAACCGTGTTACTAATTTAAGAACTGAAGTGATTCACTTAACAAAACTGGCGAGAAAAGTTGTAAAATGGGACAAAATTCACTGAACAAATTTCTCATTTAGCAGCATAAATGTTGGGCTCAATTGTGGTCATAAACTGAGGACCACCTGTACTTTACCCTGAGCTTTTGTTTTTTTTTAAAAAACCATAATTCCTAAAAATCAACGGGTTTAGGAGTTAAAAAAACTTACCTCAAAACAGGTAAGTCAATATATTTAGCTATATAACTCTGGCACGGAAGGGCAGATCACATGTGCCCCACAGTTCTGTCCACTCTGCCTCCTTCATTCTCTGTTGACTAAAGTAAGTACCTTACTCACAAGGTCTTGTTTTGATCCTGAGAAATATCTGCCATATTTTAACAGTTGTTACTAGCAAAAGAACAACAACAACAATGATGATGACAACAACAAAAGTCTGCAGTGCATTATGTGATATATCGAGTTGTGCTCTCTGCTTTAGTCCCATAAAGCAATTGCTTGATGGACAGTTTTCCACTAAGCAAATAACTTTCTACCCATTTCTTCAGATGTACAAAGGGTGGCTCCTACTCCATCCTTTCACCTAGCAGAAAAGATCTCCAGGTCTACAATTTTTAAGATAAACAGATAATATGTGTTTGCTTAAAATGACCAAAAATACACCACATTTTAATAAACTTAAGAAGAGCTAAAGGACAGAAAAAATAACTATTTCCTGGCCACTGCATGCTCAGTTTATGACTTTCTTCCAACTCAGCTCTTCTGCTCTCCTGTTTGTGGAGACTTCCTACAGTTCTCTTCTGCATTTCCATTCCCCATGTTAGTCACATCTCTCTGGCTGTAGGTAGCACAGAAACCAGTGGGAATGGAAAAGCAATTGGCAGCTCCTGATATCTGTCTAATCTAGATCATTGCTGACAGAACAGCATGAGGGAAGTCATTCTAACTTGCTACCATCTGTAACTTGCCTGAAACTTGTATACAACATCCAGCACTATTGGTTTTATCTTCTTCCAGTGCATGCACACACCAAAAAATAATATGAGGGTAAAGGAGAATCCCTCAATAACCTGTTACTAATTAGGGTATTTCATAGTAGTCGTTTATATTCTGGAAATCTGGGATTTAATTTTCAGCTAATAAACTATGCTGTTGTGTGGACTCTGACTTCTACTACTTTACTGAATTCTCTGAAGAAATACAATTAATACAGTTCTCTTGAATGTCTGAGATATTCTGTTGCACCATCAGTGGATTATAGAGAAGAAAAGGAAGAGATAAAGATGAACAGATATCTTTCATGGGTCATTTCAGCAAATAAGGCTATTACATTTGCATACATCTTTAGATATCTTTGAATTTGTTGGCTTTCTACCAAATTGTAGATCAGTGTTCCTCAAACTTGGCAAATTTAAGATTTGTGAACTTCAACTCACAGAATTCCCCAGCCAGAATGAATTCTGGGAATTGAAGTCCGCAAACAATAAAGTTGCCAAGACTGCTGTAAACTGTAAGCCAGGGCTGCCATACTTGCGGCCCACAGGCCGGATATGTCACACACTGGCCACACTCAAGCCTGGTTTAGTGAAGGGTAAAAAAGTTGTGATATGTCACATGATGAGGCCATGCTGACGCAAGTTTGACATGCCTGCCATACACTCTTCAGAATGACGACTTGTCTTATATCCCTCTGTATATTTATGTTGAAAAATATTCTATGAAGTATTGTAGAAATGGTTTCATTTCCAAACACTTTCAGTACATGCCAAGGCATATGAATGAATGAATGAATGAATGAATTAATTAATTAATTAATTAATTAATTAATGAGAAAGATAAAGTAATTGTCTCAAAGCCATTATCAGCCTGCTTAAAACTTTCATCATTATTATTTCCTAACGTACAGTATGAATTAAGGATTCTGATGTAGGAAGCTTGTTCTTTCTTACAACATTTTTTTTAAAGACTCCAGTCAGCAAGCTAGAGATAAAGTTATCAGGCTGATCAATTTAATTTTTGATGAACATAATACCATGTGAATTAAAAATGTCTTAAGACTCTGTACATTTTTTTTTGCAGAATAACGGTTTCCATTCCCAACATACAAAGCACTACCTAGAAACAAAAGAGGTCTCCCCACTTTGCAAGTGATCTCTTCATTCCAGTTGTCTTTTACAATAGAAGTGATTGAGTCTGCATTATGCAGCTCTGTATAATGAGCTCTTGTATTGAGAAATCTTAGATGAATGTTAATGTTCACTAAGGCAGATATCACCATGTTCACAGTTCTTTTTAACATGGGCTGGCTTAAAAAAATCTGATGCTCAGGTTAATATTAGGTAGGGAGTGTTTTCTCCTTTTATGTTAGGGTTGAACAAAACACTCCTGATGAAACCTTTTCATTGCAGAAAAGATTTAAAAGCCACCATTTCAATCCTCTTTTCCCTCAAAAAAGGGGAACATTTTCGCTAACATAGATTTGTATACCTTTATTGGCCTGATCACAAACTGGGGAATACGTCAAAGAACTTTCCCATTCTCCCTTCAGCAAAGGTGTGATTGCACTGTGAAGGAGTTACTACAGAGTAAGATCACTGCATACTTGATAGATAGTCTGTGAGATTAAGGAATACTTTCTCTACAGTGCCTTCTCTCTCTAAAATCTTTGGGAAAATCTCAGCAGGGGGAAAGCTTTTTGCAGAAGTAGCGGGGTGGGGGGTGGAATCTGAAATATTCTTCCCTGTTTTTGTTCAAGCTAATGCCAGGTTTGTCTAATGGCTTATCAAGGAGAAAATATTTCCGTTCAAAACAATGCAACTGCTTCAAGTTACAGCAATCTGAAAGATTATTTGATGGGAAGTTTTGGGAATTTAGCACACAACAGACCTGTGAGGTTACCAATTAGTACTAATCAGTGCAGTTCTGTGGTACCACACTCAGCTGCACCAGGCCCATTCAGAATACAGTTATATGCTTTAAGTCATTTCCTTGAATGGTTTGGGTACATAGTAATTCAAATGTGGATCCCCAACATGGCACCCATGAACATTAATGAACTTGGCAACACCTTCCTTGAAGCAAGTTCCATTACACTAATATATAGATACAAAAGCTACAGAGCAAAGCACTATTTTCCAGCATTATGTCTACTTTCAAGAATGACTCTCCAGGAGCATAGTTACAAAGTGAGATGGCAAGTGTCAATAGTTCAGTAAATTGTTTATACATGTGCCGACCTGTCTAGAAAAAAGAAAAATAAATAAATTAAAAGTGCTAGGAAACATCTAGATAGTTAAAGAGTTGGTGGGGAATTATTCCCAATAAAAGCTAGCCATATCCTCTGTAAGTTCTTTTAATAGTGTTATAATTGATCTATAAAACTTCTTATACACTATAGAGAGCACTAAATTATAAATACAACTTATAAAAATTATAAAGAGATAAATATAAATATATAAAGATTATGAACAGAAATCAGACAAATAAGAATTTATCAACTGATTAAAGAAGTTAATTAGATTCCCCTTATCAAACTGTATAATTACTTTATCTTCTCTGCATCTCCCTGATTTCTTTCTCCCTGGTCATCATTGTCATAACTCAAAACACCAACTCAAAACACCAAAACTTTACATTATATTTGAGCTAATTATATGGATTGTATTGACAAAAAAATAATGCCATCAATGAGACTGAATTGCAAGAGGATCAGCTAATCAATTATTTGACATTCAATTAAGAACTCAACTGATTTTCATGGAACCATACAAATCAAGCTATACATCTAGGGATAGAGTTCAGACACTCATGGAGAAAATACTTGCTAAGAAATTAACTTCACATTTTGTATGTAATTTATTTTGAATTAATGTTACACATGAATGATCTCTAACATACTTTTTCTTGGTACTATGATAATTTGTTTTGTTAATCTCAGTCCTTTTGTATGTAATGGATTCATCATTTCAAGAAGTTAAAATGTGAACAAGAACTAAAACTCACAGTCTATTGGGTTCTAACCTGATGCCTTAACCATTATACCAAACTGGTTCTTGTTCACATTCTAGTGAATTCTTTTTAGAAACTGAATATCTTGCTTTGAATATACTGAATTTATTTTGCTTCTGAGCAGAGGCTTCAGAATTTTCAAATCATCTTGGTCAATCTGTTTATCTAATATCCAATCTTTCTTTAATAAGTCCCTTTATTTATTTCTTATATTGTTTTAACCAGACATTCTTGTGAAGGGAGAGATTGAGAGACTACTGTATAATCACATAATGAGTATTCTCTTCATTTTTCAAAGCCCACAATTGCTTCTAAGACACTGTTCTCTTCCTTGTTTCATACTTATTGACAAGATCCAAAAAAATGTCTTCATAATTTTCCCCATCTTCAGAGAGAAATATTCTCTTGAAGGGATATCAAGACTGGAGCAACTGGAATTCGATCTATTGAATATTTTACATTACAAACTAACTTTTTCCAGGTTCTTTGATTCCAGATGAATATACTGATATGGATTCATTAAAGCTTGGGGAAGACTATTAAAGCTACATAAAAACCAGTTTCACTAATAGTGACTTCCTCTAATGTTTAGTGATGTCTACTGAGTTTTCCCACTATCTCACAATACTACATTTTTATGTACACATCCAATATATTAGTTCCTTCAGGAGTAGCAATATTATACAGAATGTAGGAAAAGGAGAAGAAACAGAAGGAGGAATGAATATTAGGTATGTTTATCATCTTGAGTTATTTATAAAAATAATAAGCAGTGAAGTTAAAAAAAGTGAAAAAATATACCCAGAAAAATTATCATTCATTATATCTCTCCATGCTTCTGTAGTCGTGCAAACTATCTTTGTGTCAGATATGTCTTATCTGCTTTGCTGTCTTATCTGCTTTGCTTCATACTGTTTCATGCTCATGCTCTGCTTCATACTGCTTTGCTTCATAGTGTTTCATACATTGCCTTTGTTTTTCCCAGGATCATCAACAGTCACAACTTTTTCATTCTCTCAACACTTTCACTTCATCTACCAGTTCAGTCCACATTTATTCTCTCTGTGCAACCACTGTTTTCTTAAGCAATGTTATTTATTTCATATAGGCAGCTCATTTTTGCATTGCACTTCACATTCATTCAGCACCCATTCATTCTTGCTTTATTAACTACATTTCTTGACTACCATATTTCAGCCACAGTCAAGTTACAGTTTTATTTCTCTGGATACTGCCAACTCTCACTTCTTTATAACAAAGCAGTCAGAAGCCACTTTTATACCTTTTGACAAGACACATTCTACACAATAGATCACACACTACTCTTTCTATCAGGTATGTGAGGCTTAACATTTCTCTGTATAATTTACCCCACCTTTAGTAAACATTCTATCAAGATACATAAATTCATTTACTTAGCTCTAGCTCTCTATGACAGCCAGTGTGGTAGAGTAGTTCAAGAGTTGAACTATGGGTAGGGAGACCCAGGTTCCAGTCTCTTCTCTGCAATGGAAGCTAACTGGGTGACTTTGAGCCTCCTGCTCTTTCTCAGCTCATCCTACATCCTAGGGTTGTTGTGGTATGGAAAAATAGGATGAGAGAGCACTATGTACACCACTTTGAATTCCTGTACAAAACAGGTAGGACATAAATCCAATAAAAAACTTGGTTTATTTCATTTTATAATAACCTAACTTTTATCATGGACATTGTATTTATTTATTTTATTCATTCATTCATATATGTGGTGTTTTGTATCACTGCAAACCACTTAGGATCTGTAGCTAATTCAGCAAGTTATAAATATGAATAAAATATAAAACTCAAAATTAAAAAAAATTCATTCCACTGTGTCTGTCAAACACGAGTGCCTTGACCATTGACACATTAACATCTATGTGCATTCTCTTTGCATCATATTACCTAGTCTATACCATTTCAGACAAATGGTTTTCCATTCTTTTCTTAAAAGCCTCCAGTGATTAGGCTACCACAACTTCTGAAGGCAAGCTATTCCACTGGTTGATTGTTCTCACTGTTATAGAAAATCTCTCCTTAGTTCTAGGATGCTTCTCTCCTTGATTAGCTTCCATCCATTGCTTCTTGTCCTGCGTTCATGTACCTTGGAGAATACGTTGACCTCAGAGGTGGTATTCAGCAGGTTCTGACCAGGTTCTGACCAGCAAGGTCTGGAGAACTGGTAGTGAAAAATTTGAGTAGTTCGGCGAACTGGCAAATATCACCTCTGACTGGAGATTTTACGGTATCCTTCCCCTGCCACGCCCACCAAGCACGCCCATAGAACCGCTAGTAAAAAAAATGAATCATACCACTGGTTGACCTCCTCCTCTTTGTGGCAGCCCCTTAGATATTAGAACACTGTTATCATGTCACCTAGTCCTTCTTTTCACTAAACTAGACATATGCAATTCCTGCAACCTCTTTCCTCTTACCCTTCTTCTTCATCCTCCTCCTCCTCCTTTTTGGCTAAAAGACTGTGTCTGCATGTTACTGCACTAGCAATAATACAGGAAGAAGAAGGCTTCTGAAATATCATCTGTCCCCTGGACCTGAATTTCAAAGACATTTTAAGTTGAAGTTCATGTACAGCCGTACCAATAGATGAAAGCATTTCTTCTCAAAACATAAAATTGCTCATGACTGTTGAAACTAACTTATTTGATGAAGTGAATCAATTCTAACTGCTGTACAGCCTTTTTCAATTACATCACTATGAAAAAAAAGTGGTTCAGCCAGCTTTTGTCATTTATAGCACACAAATCCTCACTATTATTGCTGGCTTCTTTTCTGGACTCATCATCTCTCAACTCATTTTGCACACTCTGATACTGTTACAGTTTATGCCAGAATATATTCTATTTGTTTGCTTCTCTAATGATAATGGTTGCCTTTAACTTGCTGTGTTTGTGAATTGTTAATTTTGTGTGCTAGATTTTCCTGTGGTGGAATAGCTGATAGTATTTTTTTTAAATTACATTTATATGCCGCCCTTCTCTGAAGACTCAGGGCGGCTTACAATTTTTTGGGATACAACCCAGTGTGCTCAGCAATAGCCTTCATTCCATTGTATATGCCTGCTTATTACTAAGCAGCATTTTTACAGTCAGCTTACTGCCCCCAACAATCTTGGATCCTCAATTTACCTACCCCAAGAGGATGGAAGGCTGAGTCAACCTTGAGCCTGGTGGGATTCGAGCCTACAGTAATTGTATTTGTTTATCTGACGAGTGCTCACAGAAAATTGTTTTCTTATTGGAGGAGGAATATGTTTAGATCAGTGTTGTTCAACCTCAGGAATTTTATGATGTCTGGACTTTGCCTCCCAGAAACGGCAGGGAATTCTAGGAACTAAAGTTCACCAACCTTAAAGTTACTGATGTTGAGTACCATTGGTTTAGACAGCCTAAAGCACAACAGAATCTATTTGGGGTTTAAAAAAATCTGGAGCAATTCTGAAAGAAACTAAAGTAGATTTTTATATATTGAATATACGTATATAGGCTTGTTACAGTTAAATAAATACATAAATATTTAGGAACCTGCAGAGTTCCAGAGATGATGGTATGGGGGAGAGAAATTGAAATTTGGGGCCACAGAAAAGAAAAAAAGACATGTTCTGCCATCTGCCTTGGTGCTTTGGCAGACAAAATTATCTGAGAAAATCTCTTTTCTTGGTCAATTACCTCAGCTCTGAGTGCAGTAGTATCCCAGGATCTAGGGTACCTTAAGCAGTTTTGTACTGGCCATATTTTAGTCCTCTCAAAGGATGCAGTAGTATCCCAGGATCTAGGGTACCTTAAGCAGTTGTGTACTGGCCATATTTTAGTCCTCTCAAACTCTGCAAAATTTGCTGTGAAGGCAGCCACTTTTCACTTCTTCTGGGCAATACGGGGGAGCCAGTTAATTGCAGAAAATTAGTTTAGTCATAATCAACCTAGATCTATTTGGAGATGAGTATAATCCCTAAGGGTTAATTGATTGAGTGAATTTAGTTTTGGAGTTCACATGATATCCTTATCCTTATCCCACTGCACACATGCAGAGGCACACATACAATGACCCAGTTAAATATGCTATGTGAACAGGATCTATATGAAGCACTGAGGAGGTTTTTTGGGAAATGCTAGTAGCTTCCAGTGGGAACTGCTTCCTGAATATCAGTCATAAAGTAGCAAAACATAGTTAAATTTGAAGGAGATGTGGTGGTACCTGTAAATAGGATATACAGATTAATACAAATTAAATCTTTATTTCATCTGTCTTTAAAACAATAGCATTTTGAAAGGAAAGTGTTTTTAAAGTATCTGCATCTGGTGAAATTTAACATAGAGAACTAAACTAAATCTTGTCTGAACATTGATGGCATGTAGCCTTTGAGATATCTATCTTCAACATGCTGAGTTCTTCAGCAATCAACACATCAAGCATGGGAAGTATGGTTGTAGTGAATATACATAACATCTTGATGATGATCTTTTGCATTGTTATACTGATCCCTGGTTATGAATGTTTCTAAATTAGACTTAGCCACAGGGACACATTAGACTACTGTTAGTTATCATCTTTTCTGATACCCAACTGTGGTCCTTTCTGAATTTCTGAAGCTCACTACTAGGTGGATAATAAAGGTCTCTTGGCTAATAATTCAATGAACCATGCCATAGTCCAAGGCTTCTCTGGATCTGATGGCCTCCACTGTGGCTTGAGGTTATCTCACCTCAGTTCTGATTTATAGCCAAATATTACAGCAAGTATTTTACCTCAGAACAGATGGCATATGGTCAAAAAATGAGAACATTGTCATTAATGCATTGCTACAATCAGATTACTTTTTGTAAGCATGATACTGCTGCCATCCCAGACTTCTGTAAAAGTGATGTATAACATTAAAATTAAAATTAATATAATCTGAGTTTATTCTCCTCAGGCCTTAGCTAGAGCAAGTTGGCTCTTGACCATGCTTGGGGGTTTTCCCTGTGATTTACTAGAAGTGGTCAGGCATTGGATGTAATTGTACTCAAGTGGTTATTCTCAGTCACAAATCTCGGGGTACACATTGGTTTACTGAACAGTTTCCAGAAAATGAGTACAGAGGTATATAGAATGATGGTAGCAGAACTAAAAAAAAGTCACATAACTACTCATATAAATCCATGTCCTAGGCCTGCATTGTGGTGATAAGAGCAGTAAAGCATACTTATACATTTCAACAGTATATTCTCAACAGTATCACCCCCTGCTGGATAATCCAGAAATGGTGTGCAAAGCCTTATCCACTGCTTGCATGCTGTGATAATCTGGATGAGTAGAAATAAATTGCTGGATGCTTGTTTGGAAATATTACAACTTATACTTCGTTCCAGTATTAGCTCTGGATGGGGTAACCTTTCACCTGCATTAGCAAATCCACAACTTTGGATCCTCTTAGACTCATGGCCCCTGATGCAATTGGGGGTAGGGTTAACACAATACAGGAATTGGATAACTTGGCAAAGATGTAATTGGTGTTCTTTTCATCAAGTGTTTAGATTGCTACAATGCACTCTTCCTGGGGTTGTTCTTGAAACAGTTGTTACAAAATGCAGTATTCAGGGTACTAGTGGCTAAAAGCCACTAGATATTAGACTTATTGTCGGGCTCTACATCTTACCAGCATCCTGAAGCCTGACATTACAGCTGTACCTTGGAGCTGTGAATCCCTGATAGCTGTGAATCCCTGATCTGCACTTCGAGTTCATCATTGCAACTTGGCAGGTAGCAAACCAGACCAGCAGAGAAGGAAGGGAGGGCTGTGGGTGACATTTCACAGCCTCAGAAGTCAACTTTGGAATGTGGGAGGGCTGTGTAGCCTTGGAACTCAGATAATACAGATGGATGTTTTGTTTTTGCAATGTTTGGCTTTAACAGAGTGCTGCGATTGAAGCAAAGTGATCATGGCTATTTAGGATACTAATGGGAGGGAGGGACATAATATTAGCTTAGGCGTGGTGTAATTAGGAATGGGGTGGTGGCATGGATAAGTAGATAATGGGTGGATTAGATAATGGGATGGATAAAACGATGTTGGGAGTTAGCTGTTTTCAGTGCTGACTTTACACAGACATCTGTTGTCACAGCTATTGCCATGATTGTGAACAAAGCAATAAACTCTTCAATTTCAACTCTACAGGTGTGAGTAACATGGTTTATTGATTGAAGTCTCCAGTTCTTGGCAGAGATCGACACTTATTCTCAGATCGTTGCATTGTTCACCAATAGATTTCTAAACCCTTTTGAAGTTGGAAGTGTGAATTTATTAGTACTGACTCTTCAGTGTTTCATAACCACAAGGGGGTGGTAAGTGTAGATAGTTTTATTCTCTGTTCTCTCTGTTACATTGTTGGCCTTTGTCTATGAAATTGCTAATCTCATGTCCATCCCTTCTGTTTATGTTCTCAGGCACACATGAATAGCACATATACTTTCAGACTCTTCTCCTGGTGGGATGCAATTAGCTAGGAGCTGGGTTTTGTGTGTCCCTATGCATTCCTTCCAAATAAATCATATTTTTATTATATTATAAAACCTGCTTTAATAATTATCACTGAGGTCAGATTTCCTCCTTCCCCATCTCTCTTTTCTCTCTCTCTCCTCCCTTCCTCCCTCTTTTTTTCCCAGTCTCTTTGTCTGAGAGAGAGAGACAGCCAGACCGACAGACTGAGTGAGTAACAGTTTCACCTGCAATAGTTTTGACTTATAAAATATTACATGGCTTGGCTCCAGGGTATTTCAGGGAAAGTGTCCTCCAGGTGGAACGTTCCTGAAGTGTGCATACACAGAGAGGAGTCCATTATTGGGAGAAACCAAAGGTAGATAAGCTCAGGGACAATTTGGTTCTGCAGTGGCTTCCATGGTATGGATCATTTGCTACTGGAAGTATATCTGGCACCTTCCCATAATTCCCATAAGGTACTTAAGACCATTTTTTGATAGTGTGTTTGGGGGAGGGATTGATTGAAATAATGAGAAGGCAGTCAAATAAATTTCTATTGTATATTTTGATGTGCCATCTATTTATTTGTTTTTATTTTTTCAAACAACAAGGAAAGGATTAGTTTTGGGTTTGCTACGAAAATATCTTCTCTGGTATAACTAACACTGTTTAGTATGATCAGCCTGAGACATCCATCTTTGACTACTATTGGTTTATCTGATGATAATTCAGTCTTTGAACATACATCTTTTGATCAAGCTTTTCAAGTAAGATTTTTTTTAAAGAGGAATCTTAATTAATTGCATTACTTGTACTGGGGAACTGCAGGAAGATGTTTGGTGGTTAACAATCTGTTTATCTTAGGAGGGGGAGCTGGCGTCGCGGCGGTATGACGTGCGATCTTAATTCTCTAAGATCGCTGTTGATATCTCAGCTGCTGGTCAGTCCTGTTGGACCTAAACCGTCCCATAGAGACGGTGATTGATAAGGACATGTCCCAGGGATATTGCAAAGTCCCTGGTTGATCCAGGAAAAGCCCTTTTTGCCGGGGGCAGAGAGGCAGCCATTCAAGCTGCTGAAGCTGGGACAGCTCCGGAATAGAAGAGATTGAAAGAAAGTATGTCAGTTTGGTGAGATGAACTTTTACTTACTGTTTCTTGAAGAGAACACCCTGAAAGACTTAAAGTGGAATTAAAAGTGAAGAGAAAAGAGTTTAAGCGGCGAGATTAAGCTAGTTAAAGTGAAAGTTTTTCTTTTACTTTTTCCTTTTTATTGGAATTTTGAACTTGGTAAAGCTTCTTAATTTTAAACTGGACTGGTCCTTTTAAAATTTTATATTTCTGTTTTTATTTCTTTTTTTTAACAATCCTCTTGAAAGTTTATTTTTGATTAAGACTCTTATTTCTGATTTGAGATTTATTTATTTTTTAAAAGAAAAGATTTTACTTTTTTTTAATGTTCCTGGCTTTGGATGTATGAGGGGGAAGTGAAAGTATAGGAAAATAAGTAGCACTGCCGCCTAGAGGCTTGGATATATTTTCTTTTTTCTTTTACTTGTTTATGTATTCGTGTTATACTCAAGGACTCTGAGCTTTGCACTGGAAAAGATAGTGGGATGAGCATGGCAGTTTGTTTACACAGGTGCTCATCTGTGAAACTATAGATAGCTGGAGTCTGGAGTTGAAGTGGAAAAAAAGATTGAAGTGACCTTGAAAACACTGAACTGGAAACTTTTAGTTGATTATCAAAGAGCCTTGGATATTTAGTGGAAGAGGCCTGCTTTACATTAGAATTGTTTGTTACTTTTTGCCTTCTTTTCTACTTCCCCTCTAGTTGGGCTTTTTAAATTTGGATTTCATTTGATTTTTCAAACCAGGAACTTGAATGGAAATTTCTTATTTTTGCTTTTTTGTTTCTTTTTATTAAGAGAAATACATAGACTATTTTTCTTCTTATCCTCTTTTTTAAAGAAAAACCTTTTATCCCTTTTTCCATATCTTCTCTATTTTCATTTTTTATATCTTATTGCAACTAATTGGATTAAGGTATACAAGTGCCTGAAGATTTTTCCCTTTTCTTTTGGAGTGGCAACTTTTTCGTTTTTCTCTTCTCCTTTTTTTCTTCTTCTCTTTCTTCACAGATAAGCATTACAAGATGAGTAGAAAGATAACAGCCCCAGCTTCTTCAATACCAACCTCCTCACCATCTGGAGGACAATGATCTATACAGAAAATGTTACAGCAGGAGAAAGAGAAAGAGAAGGAAGTGACATTGCAGATGATCATGCAAGGAATTCAGAAGATTGAGCAAAAAATTGAAAAGACAGATGAGGAAGTGGAAAATATTCAACAGATGATGATGAAAAATGAAGACAGATTCAAAAAAATTGAAGAAGAAGATATACAAAGAGGTAAGAAAATTAGAGATATTGATACTCGATTGAGTGATGTCGAGAAGGGAAGGACTGAACCATTGGGATGGGAAATTGATAAATCAGAATTTTATTTGAGATTTCAAAATGTGGAAGAAGGAAAAGGTGAAAATCTTGCTGAAATAATGACAGAAATACTGGCAGAAGCATTAGAGATAACCAAAGAGAAGATGATGGATGGGATGGATGAAGTGTTCTGTGTCTATACAAGATATGCAATGAGAAACAAGTTACCAAGAGAAGTACATATTAGATTTACTAAGAAGATAATCGAAACACAGATACTACAGATGGCAAGAGAGAAAACATTAAAGTACAAAGGCAAAGAAATTGTAGTGCTGAAACAAGTACCAAGAAAAGTAAGAGAGATGAGAAGAGAATATACATTTTTGACTAAGGAGTTACTTAAAAGAGGAATAAACTATAGATGGTTGATGCCAGAAGGAGTGTATAGCAGTAATTGAAAAAGAAAAAGAAGAAGGTGCATTAGGTGGTGTACCCAAGAGCAACGAGAACTAAGATCCACTAGAGCAATAAAACCCTCTTACAAAGCTTAACATGGGTGAAAAGAAATTGATCACGATTAACACTTAATTTGGCTGCTAAAAGAAGAAAAGTATTTCATAAATTAGAGAAATTAAAATTTGATATAATTTGTTTACAAGAAGTACATATTAAAAAACAACATGAATATATATTGAAACAAAAAAAATTAGGGAAATTATACATGTCGCTGACACAATAAAAAAAAGAGGCGTGGTCTTATATATTAGAGATACAATTGTGGCAGAATTAATTTATACAGATGACAACGGATGGTGAAATAATGGACAATAATGTCAAAGCACTTTTAATTGCAATTTATGCTCCAAATGATAATCAAGAAGAATTCTGTAGGAAATTACATATGAAAATAATTGAATTGGACTATGTTAATATTTGTATGATGGGAGATCTTAATGGAATAATTAATGATTGGTTGGACTATAAAACGCAGAAATCAACAAAGAAAGCTAGAAAGATATTACCAAAATCTTTCTTTCGAATGATAGAAGAATTAAACTTAAAAGATGCATCGAGAGAGAGAAATGTGGAAAGTAAGCAATATACTTTTTACTCAAACAGACATGCATCATGGTCTAGAATTGATATGATATGGATGTCAGCAGAACTACTTACTAACATATGATAAATTGAAATACAAACAAGCACTTGGGCAGATCACAATCCAATGACAGTTATTTGGAAAGGATATAAGAGGAGATCTAGATGGACTTTAAATAATATGATACTAAAGGAAAAAGACTCTAAACAGCAAATAGAGAAAGAATTGGTTTTCTCTTTTAAAGAAAATAGAAAAGAGGATACTTCTTTACAGAATCTCTGGGACACGATGAAGGCCTACACAAGAGGTTTGATAATTGACTATACAAGGAAAAGAAATATAAAACAGAAAAAGACTTTTAAAACTTTGGAGGATGACTATAAAAGACTGGAAAAAGAGTTACAGAAGTTCCTGCAAAAAAAAGATATTAAGAATAAAATGGATATAATTAAACATAAAATGGGAATAATGAAAAAAGAGGAACTAGCACAAAAAATTAAAAATGCTAAACAGAATTACTTTGAAGATGCAAACAACCCAGGCATATGGCTAGCCTATAAACTGAGAAAGGAAAGAGAATCAAGAAGGATTAATCAATTAATGATCAATCAATAAATGAAGAAGGACATGTTTGCTATGGAAATGAGGAGAAGAAAAATTATACAAGATTACTATGGAAAACTGTATTTTCAAGAAAATATTCAAGAAGAAAAAGTTAAGCAATACTTACAGAAAGCGAATTTACCTCAGATACCTAAAGATATTGAAATAATGCTAGAAGGGAACATAATGATGATGGAACTAACAGAAGCCTTAAAAAAACAGAATGTTGGAAAAGCACCAGGTCCAGATGGATTGCCAGCGGAATTTTACAAGACTTTCCAGAAAATACTGAATCTCCATTTGTTAGAAGTTATGAATGAAGTTATGTTAAAGAAAAGAATACTCAAAACATGGTCAGAAGCATATATTACACTTATACCGAAGGAGGATACAGACCTGCAACAAGTTAAAAATTATAGGCCTATATCCCTATTAAATTCAGATTATAAAATCTTTGTTTCAATTGTGGCAGAAAGACTGAAAAGATACTTAAATAACTTTATACATGTTGACCAAAATGGATTTCTGCCAAAGAGACAAATTAAAGATAATGTGAGTATAATTCTGGACACTTTGGAATATTATGAGGCACATCCGGAAAAGCAAATGGTTTTGATGTTTCTAGATGCACAAAAAGTCTTTGACAACGTGAGTTGGCGATTTATATTATTGCAATTGGAACAAATGGGCTTTGGTAAAAAAATTTACTCAAGCCATTGAATCAATATATTATGAACAAACTATAAAGATTATGGTAAATGGAGAATTAACAAAATCCATAGATATAAGAAAAGGGACAAGACAAGGTTGTCTACTGTCACCTCTGCTGTTTGTGTTAACTTTGGAAGTGTTGAATAGGAATATTAGAGAAGATAAATAAAAGGAATGAAAATTAAAAAGGAAGAGTATAAATTGCAAGTTTTTGCAGATGATCTGGCATTTATATTAGAGGATCCATTGGAAACAGCACCTAAATTAATAGAAAAGATAGACGAATATGGAAAAGTAGCAGGTTTGAAAATAAATAAATATTATTAACAAAAATATGTTAGTAAGATGAAAGAAAGAGTTGGAAGAAGTTTTAGAAATATGGGTCACAAATAAGGTTAAGTATTTAGGGATACACATTACACCAAGATGTAGCACACTGAAGGAGGATAATTATATTAAACTCAAACAGCAGATTGCGACAGATTTGGCAAAATGGGAAAATTTACAAATATAATTGATTGGGAGAATGTCTACAATTAAGAGGAATGTATTGCCTAGAATTTTGTATCTATTCCAGACAATTCCAGCCCGACTAGGGAAAGAGTTTTTTGAAGACTTAAACAGAATTGTGTTGAAATATGTTTGGCAGGGAAAGAAAGCAAGAATAAAACTTAAGCTGTTACAAGATGCAAGAATAAGAGGAGGGTTTGCCTTGCCCAATTGGGAGCTATATTACCAGGCAACAAGTTTGATGTGGGTAAAGGAATGGATAACACTAAGAAATACTAGACTATGGATTTTAGAAGGACATGACTTGCTGCTACAATGGCATGCTTTCCTTTGGTATAAGGGAACTAAAACACAGTGGTATTTCAGAAGACATTATATTCGAGAGACACTGTTTTTGAACCTGGATTCACCCCATTCAACGGAAATGACAAATGATTCTACAAAGATTTTCAAAAATTAATTTCCTAATTTATTGTAGATTTTGGCACTGAATTTTTAAAAATCCTATCATTCTGAACCAGCTGACATTTAGAAACAGGTGAACTGAATAAATTAAATCCCTTTTGAGGAAAAATTAAACCAAATATTGGATGGAGGGAAACTTTTATATGTGTTTCAACATTAACCCAGATTCTTCTAAAATGATAAAATGACAGCTTGACAAGAGTCCATCAGCAAGTTAATGTTTACTATTAAATCTCTCATTGCACCACTTTTCCTTTCTTTCTTGCTGGAGCAAATAAAAAAATGGATAAGGGTTAAAATAAAAATAGGAGAGAGAAAAGTCCATTTGCTTCATCCTCAAGAATATTATTTTAAATTTCAATTAAAATGAAATGAACAGCATGATTATCATTATAGAGCAGGCAACTCGTAGTGGCAAAGGCATCTTTCACTGCCATGGTAACTAGTTTTCATTGTCACAGCTACCTTGGCGTTACATGGAATTGTCAGTGTGTGAGCTCAACTGATAGTACACAATCAATACCCCATAAGGGACAAACATCATTTTTAATCTGGAGAAACCTACAGAAAAAGAAAGAGTAAATTGGAAGAATCAGGGGGAAATGCAGCACAAGGTAGACAACAATAAAGGAAGGCATAACTTTGAAAAGTCTTTATTTAGCAAACAATGCTCTGGGATCATTTGAAATGTATTCTACAACAATGAAATGAGATGGAAAACAGTTCCCAATCATTGTTACAAAGCAGCTCAACAATGCCGAGCAAGGATTATAATGAGATTAGGTACAATTCCCCCACCACCATCATTGCTTGCAAAAGTAATTTGAATACTAAAATGTCCAAAGAAAGTCCAAATGGGTGCCAGTACTCAAGTTTGCATCAGCCACGACTCTAAAAGACCCCAAACAGCAATTCAGGCCAATTCCCACTGTCAAAATCTGATCAAAGGGGTGATAGGAGAACCTGATGAGAAACTTCCTCAACTAAAAGACACAGGCCTCAACTTAAAGACAACAAAGTCCATATTTTGGATGGAGAGGATCACTGGTTTGAAAGAGGGGTTAAAGAGGCCATTTATGTCAAAATTGAACAGCCTTCTTTCAACAGAGGGGAAGGGATATGACATAATCTATCTCCAATCTACAACACAGTCCTTTCAACATTGTCAAGAAGGCTCCACACCAATTTGTACCACTCAGGTGACCCTGATGACACAGATAAACCTCCAGCAAACTCTGGTGGGCTGGACACAGGTGTGAAGGGCCTGGCCCTGCAGTGCTTCCTCGCTCAGTTGAAGCCTCCATTCAGCCTCCAACAGTAAGGCCGGCCATGGAATTGGCCATCCATGGCCCTGAAGCACTGCTCACTTAAGTGGGCCAGACTTACTGTTTGGAGGCTAAATGGAGCCTTCAACTGAGTGAGGAAGCACTGTGGGGCCAGGTCTTTCACACCCACCAAACCCTCCTCCCTGCCCCCACTACCCAGGGCAGCCAAATCCCTCTTCACTAATCTTTCCAGCTCCTTTTGCCGCCACCTTGTGCAGAGCAACTTAAGTAGTCTATGGAACTACAGTAAAAAAAAAAAAATAGTTCAGACCTTCCAACTTCTCACGAAAAAAAAAAGATCTCGCAAGGTTGGAAGGTCTGAACTACTTTTTTTTTTAACCATAGTCCCACAAACTACTTTAGTTTCTCTGAATGCAGCAACAGAGAACTGGGCCTGTGTGCACGCATGCATGCCAGGATGGTGTGGGCTGAGCTGAAGTGAAGTGGGCTGGACCCTTACATTTTCCAGGATGGCCATGTGGGCCAGATTTGGCCTCATCATGGGCCAGATCTGGCCCATGGGCCTTGAGTTTGACACCCCTGTTCTATATCTATAGTGGTTTCAAGCCAAATTTTATCACTATCAGATTTGGCACATGGATTGATAGAATATGGTTATTCAGATGTTGCTAAACTGCTATTTATAGAATGCCACATAATTGGCTATATGGTTGGAGCTGTTGGGAGTTATGACTCATCATCTAGAAAGCCATATACTGCCTATGTCCTATAACAAGTCTTCTTACATCCCTGGTTTCTTCTTTCTCCTTACCTCAACATTTTGGCAGGTCAGCAACTAACACTGGTGAAAAGAAGCAGGATAATAATTTTTGCCCTTGCTTTCCTTTTAGGGCAAACACATACCATTTTTTCCCATTTTTTTAACCCAAGGAAAGATTTTTTGATACCTACAAATGGCCTAGCTAGCTTATATCCTTCTATATCCCATGATTTTAACAGCTTAATAAAGGTACTTGAATTTCTCACCCTTCTTTCAGTAAAGATTAAATATAACTACTTCTTTCTTGTCAAATTAGCACTGCACATGAATGAGATAATTGAACCTAAATTGTCTTGTCTTTTATACTACAGGGTAGAAATAGCAGAATGACTGACAAGGCCATGAAAAGAAATCTACTTCATTTATTTATTTGTTCAGTTTCAACTAATACTATCAATAATGGAGAAAGGAACAAAAATAACACATGAGCACATGACCCTAGAGATAATTTCTCTTTGCCGAATGTTCAGCGATTTGAAAATCATACAGGGGAGGAAAGAAATGTGCTTCATCACTAACTATGGATACTCACTAGTGTGGGTGCCTCAAAATCTGCAGCATGGTGAGCATGACATCTCAGTCAAAGTATCACCATTGCACCTTGATTTCATCAGCCCACAAAAATTTGTGAATAGCAATAGCACTTAGACTTATACAGTGTTCCACAGTGCTGTACAGCCCTCTCTAATCAGTTTACAGAGTCAGCATATGGTCCACGACAATCTGGGTCCTCATTTTATCAACCTCGGAAGGCTGGTCAACCTTGAGACAGTCAGGATTGAACTATTGGCAGTCAGCAGAATGAGCCTGCCATACTGCATTCAAACCACTGCATCACCACAGCTCTGTAAATCTTAAAAGGCTGAAATTATATTCAACTGAATGCAGATTCAGTAATTTGTGAGACCAGAACTTAGACCATCAGAAAGTTATAAGTCTGGGGTGAAAAGCATGGCTTGAAGCAATCAGAGAAGAACAGGTGAAAAAAAAGAAAGGACAAACTTGTAAATGGTCTGCACTGTAAATAACTGAGCACTATGTTTTCTTTATAAATGTGAACACAAATAACCTACACATTAAATTGAACCAGTCAGTAGTTAAAGCACCTGGCTAGAAACCAGGAGACTATGAGTTCTAGTCCCACATACATACATACATACATACATAAATAAAGTAAGTAAGTAAGTAAGTAAGTAAGTAAGTAAGTAAGTAAGTAAGTTAAGCAACTTTGGGCCAGTCAGTCTCTCTCTTAACCAGTCACTCTCTCTCACCACACAGGGTGGCTTTTGTGGGGAAAATAGGAGAAAGAAGTATCGAGTTTATTTGCTGCCTTTAGTTATTTATAAAAAATAATAAAGGCAAGGTAAAATAAATAAAATAACTTGGAAGGGCTTTCCATAAATGCAGCATGGAAACATTCCAGTCATACAATATTATAGATAGGTTTGGGAGAAAGGAAAGAGAGAGCAAACACTACTAATTTACATTATGCTGCTGTGCCTCCTATATAATAATAATTATTCTCATACTATTCAATCTTCATCTTATAATCAATATGATCTGTTTCTAAATCTTGAATGTATTCTTAACCTATCCTCCATTCTCCCTTTAGAATAAGAATGGTGTACAATATTTAAAAGTCTTTTTAAAGAAGATGTTTAAAATCTGCATAAAGACTCATTTCCCATATTTATTTTAAGATCAGATTTCTCATTTGTGCTGAATTTTCTCAGCTTCACAAGCTGAAATTGGATTTCACTATATTAAAAACAACCCTACACACCAAATGTATGCTATTTTTAAAAAATATATTCTTAATAATTCAGTAGGATGATTTCCTTAAATAAGAAAAATAAGGTGTTTTTTAAAATTCCCTTCACTATATATTTTTAATAGTAATCTGAGCTATGCTCAGAAAGTTTGTAATTTTAAAATAAATGCAATATTTTCACTCAGAACTGAAATCCACTGAATGCAGAATATCTTTCTGATAAACATGTCCATGTTATTTCAATAGTCATTTAACTTATATATCAGAATATTGTTAGGAGGCAAGATGCCAAATTGATATTAAAATGAAATAAAAACATAAAATCCTACTTCCTTTTAGGCCTGCATTGACTACTTTGATTTGAAAGGATCTTGATATTTCTATGGACCACGGTGATTATCCATTTCTAACATCCCACCCTGATGCTGCACTGAGAAACCAGATAGCAATACATGGTTTGGACCTAAGGTTGAATTAAAGGTGCTTCTCCCAGGTTCCAGATTTTAGCAAACAGTGACAAATTATCTCTCTCATCCACAGAATGGTGTCACTGAAATCTGCAGCACAACTTCCCACTGGCCTGTTTTAAATGGAGCTCTGCAAAGAGAAACAACCTATGGCTAGGTGACAAGCAACCCCAAGGTTTTGACATATGTTTTTGGTCTACATTCCAGGAATTAAAAATTCAGGAAAATACAAAGAATGTGGGGTACACAGGGAGGCTAAGTGTGATGCTATTTTGCAGAAAATGAACAAGAAAAAGAATCCTATTTCTGAGGGGTTTTATGATCTATATATTCCAGAATTCAGAGGCCTTTGCTGTAATGAGCTCTGTGTGACACATAGCTGAAATCAATAGGTTTCTGATAGGCTTCTCAGCAGGGAGATTATTGCAAAACTGGTCTGCTTCATGTCTGCAGGAAACATCTCCTGGAAGTGGGCAAATCTTGCCATTTTGCCTTCGAGGATTTTACAGCTCAAATGAAAATATTGCTAAAGAAATGTTTGGTTTGGTTTGGTTCAGTGGTGGTATTCAGCCAGTTCACACCGGATCAGGCAAACCGGTAGCAAGAATTTGGTGTGGGTCGCCGAACCGGTAGTAAGTTCTGGATGGCCATGCGCCCAACCCGGTTGCCCTCCCGCACGATGCTCACTCACCCCGTCCGTTCGCCTAAGGTATTTCTTTCTTTTTTTCCCCTTCCGACAATCAGCTGTACATACATCAGCTGTGCCAGGATTCCCCTTAGTGAGACCCAGGAAGGCAAAAAATGGCTCAGACCCCCCCCTCCATTTTTTGCTTTCCTGAGCTTCAGAGGAGCCTTATGGGAGCAAAAACACCCCCCCCCAGAGGCTCTTCTGAGGCCAGGAAGCTCCCAAAACAGAGCATGGAGGGGTGCTGCATGCCCCTCCCATGCTCTGTTTTTTCTTCCTGAGCCTCAGAGGAGCTTTAGGGGAGCAAAAATGCCCCTCCTAGAGGCTCTTCTGAGGCCAGGAAGCTCCCCAAAAACGGATGGAGGTGTGAATAATCATGCATTGTCTTGAAATAGTTACAATTTATTACTGTTTATAGCTGAATGTTGGCAATCTCTGCATTTACAAATACTATGGGAAGGAAGATAAACTGGAAAGAAAGTGAGGTTGGGATTAGAGTTAGACCACTTGCAACTAGGATATTGAAAAAAAATACTGGATGCAGTATTATTATAGGCCTAAGTATTGTTATAGTCCTATTATTTGGCAGGAAATGATCATTATTTTTAAATGGTTTCTAACTTGCTATATTTCAACTATTATGCAGAATGACAGAACTTCATATCTCCACACAATCCCTGTTTTGTTTTTTGCAAGCTATATCATTCCAAAGAGAAGAACTCTGTTAGTGGGCTGCTTTCTTAAACTGTTGGAGGATTAGCTGGTCTGTCATAGAATAGCCTATTCATAAAAAGGAAGGTGAATGCTAGTATTTAAAAGTTACTGGCATATATTGCCATATATTTTCCCTTGTAACAGTCAACTACTATACATAATTTAGAAACTTAAGTGTTTTTCCAGTGAGACCAGTCTATCAGTGCAATCTACTCATGAAAATAGTTTAAAATAGGGGTGTCAAACTCAGCCCATGGGCTGGATGCGTCACATGCTGGTCCAGCCCCTGCCCAGTTTAGCAAAGGGTGGGGAAGTCCCAATAGGTCACATGATGCTGCCGTGATGCTGCGAGTTTGACACCCCTGGTTTAAAAGTTACAAAGGTACTATATAAGATACCATGAAAATTTACAGGAAGAATATTTGAGAGAATACAAAATAAGGAACATTGGGTTGAGTTTTAAATGTATCATTTCTTATTGTTCAGCAGAATTACTTACTTTGCAGTATGGATATTATCAAAGCAAGTGCACACCAGAGAAGGAAAAGTCAGAAAAAGCCTAAATACACATTTTGTTCTTTGTTGAAAATTAATTGCATTCATGGATTGGTGCTGTTCCAAAATATTTGTCCACCAGAAAAAAATGTAGATCTGGAGAAAGAGGGACTGGGGTTTTAGAAGTTTTAGGATTATTTTGACACTTGTAACAATGACTACATGGAGGAGGAAGGAATGGAATGTAGTTATCATATGTGAAGAAATACTTGTAGCATTTTAAGTGTGAAGAGAAAACAAATAAAGGACAGCATTTGTTAAACAAACCCCCACATCTCTTGAGAGTTTATTTATTTTTTCTTCTGAGGGTTGATAAACATTTGGATGACATGCCTTCTAATTTTAAAAAATCCTCTCACTTCACACTTAGGAGAAACCTGATGCTGCAGAGTGAGTGGGTAGGACAACTTCAGTGTGATTCACACCTTAGATTCTTTTAAAGTCTCATGCATATTCAGAAAGACTACAGATAGGGTGCTTGAAGGAGGATTATTTGGGACAAACTAATTAAAGAACTATGAGAAAAATGGCAGACTGTCTCTTTGGGATGGGGGAGAGTCTTTGTTATCTTGTTGGACCTTAGAGGCTCTTTTCAAAGCTCAGATTAGAGGGCCAATGGACTTTATGTTGCTGATAGACTAGAGCTACACATCATTAGATATGGGCACTCAGTTCATTCCAGGATATAGTATTTTTTCCCAAGCTTACTGTTTTTTAACCAGATGTCTAAAATATCCCCACTATAAGTTTCATCCCAAATTCAGCACCTAGTATGGCCATGACCTGAACACACTTCCACATAATTGAAATATTGTCATGCAGCAAGCAACTAAATATGCACCAGCCAAAAAGAGACACATTACTAAATAATAAACAGAGAAAAAGATGAAATAATGTATAAACCTTGCAGTTGCTATTCTATGGGTGTCCAAGAAGCTGAAAGTACTGGCCAAACTAATGCAAACTTAGAAACTAAACAGGGTTGGTTTTGCTTACTTTGATGAGAGACCACCAGGTGATCCCAGAGCTATAAGCTTCTCTTGGAAATTGAAAAAAAAATGTCTGCTCAATTTTTGTTTGTTTGTTTAAATACTGTTTCTAAGGCTTGATGGACCATTTTAATATCCCTGGTCTCTCTTTTCAGGTTTTTTTTCCCCTAGTTAGATATGGATTCAACAGCCCTTCAAAATGATACCAGTCCTGTCTTAAGTAGAATATGTGTCAACCTTCTTGTATGTTTGTATACATACATGCATACAGATAACAGATAATCAGAGTTGGAAGGGACCTTATAGGTCATCTAGTACAACCCCCTGACCAAATGGGAGACCCTACACCATTTCTGACAAATAGGAGTCCAATCTCTCCTTGAAAGTTCCAAGTGATGGCACTCCCACAACTTCCGAGGGCAAGATGTTCCATTGGTTGATTGTTCTGACTGTCAGAAAGTTTCTCCTTATTTCCAGGTTAAATCTCTCCTTGTTCAGTTTCCATCCATTATTCCTTGTCTGGCCTTCATGTGCTTTAGAAAATAGCTTGGCCCCTTCCTCTCTGTGGCAGCCCCTCAAATATTGGAACACTGCTATCATGTCTCCCCTAGTCCTTCTCTTCACTAGACTAGCCATGTCCAGTTCCTGTCTCCAGTCCCTTAATCATCCTGGTTGCTCTTCTCTGTACTTTTTCTAGAGTCGCAACATCTTTTTAGTCATAACCTTAGTTGTAACATACAAAGAAATCCCCATTCACATTTCACAAAAAAATGGTGCTACTACCATTTGATTTCTTCTACATAGGAGTAACTTACTTGTGAATCCCACATTGGTAAGAAAACAATTGGATATCTTTTTATACCCTTGTTTATAGTTCAGATGTAAACCCAGATTAAGAACCAATGCCATGTAGTTTGGGATTATTTTTATTATGACAGCTAGAGTAAAAGAATCTTGCAAAGCTGTAAATGCTTCCTCCCTCTATCTTAATAGAAGTACAGAATGGGATGTCTGAGGTATTTTTTTTCAAGTTATTTGCTTGGCCTGGGCTTGAGCCTGCTTATCTGATCATTGTCTTAGTAGTGGCTCTCCTTCCTGTTCTTCCAGGCCACTCCCTGTGCACTTTATAATGAATGATTGGAAGGCCTAAAAAGGAACAGGTTAGGACAGATTGTCATGGAGAAAACCTGCCTGTGGTTACTGAATGTTAACATTGGCACAATGGCACATAATCAATAAATAAAGGCCAGTGGTGTATGTGTGTTTGTCTGCATATAAAGATTAAAATATCTTTTTCCACTGCACAAAAACCTATTTCACCAGAGTGATTAGGAAGTATATTCCATGAAAATGAATTTGGCTTTAATTGGCCCAAAGGCAAAGTAGTAAAATTAAAATAGAACAAAGAGTTTGAGATAATTCAAAAATACAGTAAAAATTTCTCCTCTGGCAGTTTTACAGATATATTTTATATTGTCATGGGCACTGATCATGCAAAGGATTTCCTGTTTGATAGCTGCCATACCAAATTACGCTCCATATGTTAAGGGTTCTAACGAAGTGATCTTTTTTTTTCCTGATGAAAAAGCAGCTAACAACTTTTCTTTTGTGTGTTCAATTTACTAATTTGAAAGGTGACCCAAAATGTGCCTTTATAAGGAACAAACATCTGGTAAACATAAATGATGCTTGTTTTTCCAATTGCTTATGGGAATTCAGGCACATTTAGACCATACACTGCATCACAGGTTATGGAGACATCTGGGAAAAAGAGTAAGGCTCAGTCATAAATTGTCTTTCACTTTCCCCCACATGTTTTATGTCACTGCTGTGAAATTGCACAAGTGAGCAACCCCCAGCTGAGACCGATTTCCTGTAGCTTTCTTCCAAACCTAACTTAGATTAAGCAATGGAGAGGATTCTATCTCACTAAAGTTAGCAATAAATTGTAGTTTTGCTTATTGAAGCACAGCTGAGAAAGGCAATGTAGGAGAGAATGGTGTACAATATAGACAAACATACACACACACTGTAATTAAGTGTAATTTCAGAAGCCCTACCTACATTCCAATGCCTGACAACTTTTCACTTGCAACTCCTAAAAAAGTTTCAGCTTCATAGGGAAATCTTGAGAAGGGCACAAAAGTATGTATTGCCAAAAGGGAAAAATTAAGAAAAGATGGATTGGAAGAAAGTAATGTGGTTTTAGATCTTCCATTAAGAAAGATCAATAACTGACTTCCAGTTGGCTGTCAGATAGAAGGGACATGCGGGCAGACGACTCTGTGGAGCACGGACCTTCATTCTCCATTCGCAGGGGCTCTACGGAGTCGAAAGGGGGCTTGGAGAGCTCCTGAAGGAGAGGGGTCCCCAGAGAGAAGTCTCAGATGGCGGTCTGCGGCGGAATCGGGGTGAACCAAGAACAAGCAGGTGGAGGAGCGGGAGGCCAGCAATGGCCACCCCCAAGTGCTGACAGCCGACTACACTAGCGGTGACCAAGCAGAACCCAAGGTACAGCTTTGCGAGCTTAAAGATCATCCAGTAAGCAAACTAACTGAGGACAATTCAGATGCCAATAAATAACTTTTGAAGTATTCGAGGAAAAGATAATAGCTCCGATCTAAGAGGGTGGTTGCGTGGCGAGATCCATGGTGAGCGGAAGAAGTGGAAGGAATGAGAGATAAAAACGCTAGAAGGAGAAGAAGAGGATTAGACTATTGAACAATTACATGCTGCTCGAGTAAGACACGCATGGTTTCGGGTTGGATTCTAACAGATCTGAACTACGAAATAGAGATTTGCTTTTTCCTCTGTTTCATTTAAAAGACAGCAGCGGAGTTGACTTAAACGGACGCTGTGGACTCTTTATAAATTAAATTTATATACACGAGGCTTGGGGAAAGTGATTTAAATAAGTCCAAAGGAAAGACGATTTAACAAATTTCAAGATAATTAGCTAAATAGATTTGGATTTTATTGGATTGAGCTGATCTGAACAAGGAAAGTCGCTGAGTCATACAGGAAACTTTCCATCGGGCACAAGATCCGGAACACAGTAATCCATGGAAGAGGAGGAAACAGGAGGAAAGCTATACAGGAACTTCATGAGTCACGCTGTAACACAAAAGAACTGAACTGAACAGTGATATACCATACTTTTGCGCTACTTCTTTCTTTAAGCTTTAACTTTGTAATTCTTAAACTTTCACTTGGTCTGATCTTTCTCTCCCCCTTTCCTTTCCTCTCGATATCCTCTGTCTCCCATATCCCCCCCCTTTTTTTTCTTATTCACTATCTCTTCACATTCAGAAGCTTTTTATAGTATTTAAATATTTATTTATTTAAAAATATTGAAAAATACTGAAGTATATAGCTGACAAGTTAATTAATTTAGTACTACAATAGCTGATTTAGAAACAAAGTATTCTTAATTGTTTATGTGTTAATGAAATTAGAGTATTTAGAATAATTAACTAACTAATTAATTGAGGAATTAACTAAGGATATTATCACTAATCTATAACTACTGACTTAATGAAATGTTGGAATCTGTATAGGTAAAATTTTGATATATAGCAGGTAAGTATTGAATAAGTACAACTACATTATATTATTAGCAATATATATTTAGATAATTTTGTTGATACAGAAATCATCTCAGCTACAGTTCTTACTTTAGATAGGAGAATATAGATGTACTTTTTTTCTTTATGAACTTATGAGAGGGGGGTGGAGGTTGGGAGATGGAGGCGATCTGAGGGAGGGAAAATAGGAGGAGAAGGTAAACTTTATCACTGTGGGGAAAATTGTAGGTAAACTTTGGAAAATGATGAGCACTACTAATGTCTCTAGGACTGGTACAGTCAGAAAAATACCTACCAATCATCGGCCACTACAAGAGTATTGAGTCCTCTCAGAGGGCAATTGAGAGATGCTCCCAAAGAACGTTCCAACCCTCAAAAGACCTTACAAGAAATTACAAAGTGCCAAGTACAGGATCAATAAAAATACAAACTTGTGTGATTGTATATCTTGGGATATAAGCAGTTTAAATTTCTAAAATGGAAAAACTCTTTAAATATTTACAATACAAAAGCTGATATCATAGTGCTACAGAGGTTACATTGCCCAGAAACAAAAATATTTACTAGAAAACAAAAATTAGAACTTGTTTTGGCTTTAGAACAAAAAAAGAGGGAGTAGCACTTTATATAAAGTTGGATTCCAGCTTCACTAATATATTCAGATAAAGAAGGCAGGATACTGATGGTAGAAGTTGAAATAAGAAAGATTAAAAGTCTATTAGTAGTAATCTATACCAAACGGTCCCCAAGAATCCTTTTCCAAAACTACATAATAAACTTAAAGAATTACAGTATCAAAATTATGTATCTTAGGGGATTTCAATGCGGTCATAGACAAATCATTGGACTATAAAGGAAATAATATTAACCTAGAAAAGAAAAAAAAGTTACCAAAAGTATTCTTAGACCTCACTAAAAGAATTTAATATTAGCGATGTTTGGAGAAAGGAATATAGGGAAAAACAGTTCACTTATTACTCCAACCAGCACATGTCTTGGTCAAGACTGGACATGATGTGGATGACCAAAAAATTAAACTCAGAAATTTTAGATAACAATGGAACCAAACGTACTAGCAGATCACAATATGATTAGGCTTAGGTGGGAGGGACAACAACAACAATCAAGGAATTGGATGCTCCAGAGGTCGATTTTAAAAGACGAAACATTTAATAAAATGTTGGCAAGAGTTAGAATTTTTTCCAAGAAAACAAACCCCAGGACACCTCTCTACAAAATAATTGGGATACAGCTAAAGCAGCAATGAGAGGAGTGTCCATTAAATATATGGCCAAGAAGAATAGGGAAAAAAAACAGAGAGCAAAATTAGAACAAGAATACAAGGAATGGGACGAGAAATTGCAGACCGCACCACAGGACAAACAAGTTAAATTACAATTGGATATAATCAAACATAAAATAAATTTAATTGACAAGGAAGAATTAGCACAGAAATTAAAGAAGATGAAGCAATACCAATTTGAGAATGCAAACAAACCAGGGCTGGTTAGCCTCTAAACTTAAGAAACAGAATGAAAAGAGATGGGTCACTAAATTAAGAAACGAACAAGGGAGATATGCTTTAAAGAGGAAGAAAAAGGCAGATTATTAAAAATACTATAATGATCTATATGCAGAGGTAAACCATGCAACAGAAGACCAAATTCAAAGGTATTTAAAAATGCTGATTTTATAGAAATTTCAGAGGATGACAAAGAATCCCTAAATCACAGTATAACTCTTCAAGAAGTATATGGGGCCATCAACAGGCAAAAATCGACAAAGCTCTGGGCCAGATGGTTTACCGCTGAAATTTATAAAACACAGCAGGAAGTATTAGGAAAAGAAATGTTAAAAATCTTTAATGAAGTTTTAGATAAGGCGAAGTGTCCCCAATCTTGGCAAGAAGCAAAAATATCTATTATTCCTAAAGCAGGTACTGATTTGACAGACCCGGGAATTATCGACCAATCTCCTTCTCAACGTTGACTACAAAATTTTTATGACTATTCTGGCCGAAAGATTTAAAAAATACTTAATAAACATATCTACCGACCAAAATGGCTTCCTCCCACAGAGACACCTTAGAAATAACATCAGAGTAACATTAGATGTATTAGAATACTATGAAGACCGTAGTGCAGAACAAGCAGCACTACTATTCCTAGATGCCCAAAAGGCATTCGATAATGTAAAATGGGATTTTATTTTACAACAAAGCAAATATTTGAATTTAGGACCCAAATTTATAAATGTAATCTTGGCCATCTACCAAAAACAAGAAGCTACAATTCTAATTAATGGGGGACTTATGGAAAAATTCCAAATCCAGAAGGGAACTAGACAAGGATGCCCACTGTTGCCACTGTTGTTTATTATGACCTTAGAGGCTTTAATCAGGACAATTAAAAAAGAAAGTGAGATAAAAGGATTAAAAATAAAAAAGGAAGAGTTCAAATTACAAGCATTTGCTGATGATCTACTTTTTATTTTAGAAGAACCGCAAATTTCTGGACCTAAATTATTAGAAAAACTGGATGAATTTGGACTTGGCGGGTCTAAAGGTCAATAAAAATAAAACAAAAATGATCACTAAAAATATGACAAATAAACAGAAACAATTACTGGTGGCAACAATGGGCATTGAAATTGTTGAAAAATAAAATATCTGGGAATCATCATATCAGCCAGGCATAGCCACTTAAGAAGGATAATTATGACCCTCTTATTAAACGAATAACCGATGATTTAAGAAGATGGAATAATTTAAATTTATCTTTTATGGGTAGAATAGCCACGATAAAATGAATATTTTACCTAAAATTTTATTCCTCTTTCAAAATGCCCCTATAAAACTAAAAAGCCTTCTTTGATGAATTAAATAGAAGAATATCGAACTTTATTTGGCAAAGGAAAAGGCCGAGGGTAAAATTAAAACTATTACAGGATGCCACGGAGAGAGGGGGTTTGGCCTACCAGACTGGGAGCTGTACCATAGCTGCAATAATGACCTGGTTAAAAGATTGGATTAACCATACAAATACAAGAATATTAACATTAGAGGGATACAACCTCCAGTCAGGATGGCTTTTCTCGGACAAGATAGTATAAAGGGACATAGCTAGTGCAAAAACATAAAGTTAGACAGACACTTTTACACACTTGGTTTAAAATTAAGAAACAAATGTACATTCAAACTCCAATTTGGTTATCGACATTAGAAGCCTTGATGCACCCACACTACAATATGATAAAATTATTACTTAAGAATTATTAGATGAGGGATTTACAAACTAGGCAACAGTTGATTGAACAGGGAATAGAATTGGAATGGTGGGCTATCTGCAACTCCAATCTAAATACAAAAGATAAGAAGGAATTGGGCATTAGTAAAACTAGGACTGAATTGGATGAAATTTTGCTAGGACCAGATGAAAAGATGATTAAAAACTTATCAGGTATTATTAA